>WAAE01019722.1:0-44571 GCA_013400495.1 Nicator chloris | reverse complement strand
TTTCTGTATTAGTGGTGTTCATATCTATAATCTCCTCAATCTTTGAAATATAAGAAGGTGATCCGTAACTTGGAGTTCTTGATGAAGGATCTGGGAAAAGGAAGATAGGAACATTCTGAAGGTATCTTCAGTAAGTGTCTTTCCAAAATTAATCCACTGTTCATGGAGAATCTGAAAATGTAGTATTGAATCTGTTTACATGCATAATTCTCTTTGCCAAACTGCTTATATTTAGAGAGTCAGATTTGAAAAAGACATCATTAATTATCCTTTTTGATTGATCTAATTGGAGCACTATCCAGGCAGAAAGTTAAGTGGGATAACATTATGAAACTTAAATTTCTAAGAGAATGCGTTTCTTCATAAAGTGACACAAGGATAATCCCATTCTGCAAATCTCTTTTGAAGGTGGTGACACACCAGCAATCTTCTAAATAATAAGGGTCCCACTAATCATATGATAATAAATATCTTACTTAGCAAGGGAAAGACTCTATATGAAACTCTTAAAAATGTCTTTCTTTTATAAGATATTTCTGCATCTCTATGTCCAAGTGAGAGCTCCTTAAGATATCTAGACAACCTAAAGTTTTTTTTCGGAGAGTAGCATCATGAAAAGTGTTCTTCCTGCTATTGTGTCAGATGCATTCTAAACCTTCCATAAAGTTCAAAGTGTATGACCTGCTTATGACATCAACCTTTTAAAGCAGAGAATGATACCCAGTAGGGTTTTCCATCTATCAGTATAAAACTGACATGGTCCCATTATGGCTGTTAAAGGAGATTTTGTATGTAAATTCAAGGTGTACTGGCAGGAATGTGGAGGAAAATACTCTCTTTCAACGAAGTGGCCAGATTTTGAATGGTTCAGCACCCATGCAGCCTTTGTAATTATTTTTATGAGACTTTGCAAAGGAAAACAGGTAGCATTTGAAGAGTGTTACTGCATTGATTTGTTTTGGACAAAACGAGGCTCCTACACAGAGGCTGACAGGCTTCCATTCAACGGAGTCTACCTACAGTCAGGATGTAAACAGAGCCATCAAAAGGACATAGAAATTTCTTCAGAAGCCTGTCATGTGTCTCTCCTCAGTGGCACCCTTCTCAGTCAATATCTGTAAACAAGTTGTCATGTCCAAATTTGAGGCAAGCTTGCAAAGCAAAAACCTTGATACCTTCTAATTAAAGATTTGTACACTGAGATAATTGGCAACAAGTAAGGAAGGTTCAGTGCTGTAGCATATAGCTCATCGCTGGTGGCTTGATGATCTGACAGATGGAGATAGCTCCTTTAAATTATGGAGCTTTTATATTGGTGTTTTTAGGAAATGTCAACAGCATGATTATATTTTCATTAATGTTGTCTTTTCTTCCCATTCATTGCTTTTGTTTGTCATAATCACTTTCTACCTTTTATGTCTAACTATACAATCTGTTAATATTTGTATAGGCAGGCTCACAATGGTCCTGGTTAATGACTAGATTATAAACATTGCCACACTACAATATGCACCATTTACTAAATGCTGCAAATTAGATATGGAAATCATCGATACTATAATTATGCCTAGCTCATAATAAAGTTAGTAAAAAGAATGTGAATATCATGCAAATTGCGCAAATTATTACACAAATTCAGTTAGGTTTCAGATTTAAGAGTCACTGCTTTTGTAGATGCTAGTGCTGAAACCATCCCACTGCAATATCTTTGGCATTGCCTTGATCAAGAGTGAAAATGTGCTATATTGAAAATGTGCTTTCTAAAAGATCTATGAGGTAGTTCTCTTCTGTTAATTACTGCAGTTTAGTTTACCTTCTTTCTCAGGAAATAGCTTGAGGCTCTACAACAAAGATTTACAGTTTAAAACTATCAATGTGTCATATTGCTAAAGTTTTCCAGTAGCTTCTCAGCTAAGTGCAGGTCTGGCACAGGTAGCCTTTGTATGTTTGCTGCCTACAGCCCTGGGCTAGGAAGACTTTCTTATGTGGAATGGGGAAGACGCCAAAATGGCAGTTTCATGACTGTTGTATTGTCTTTTCACTGCAAATCAGAGTCAGGGCCAGCCAACTTATAGGGAAACACTGGAAATCGAGACTGGCTGTCCATTTTCTTCTTTCCCCTCCATTAGGAAGAAATGAGACATAGTTTTTTACTAGTTAGACATTTTCAGTTTACTGCCAACTATGAAATTGTGTGTTTGTACCATTGAGAAAAATAGTGAAAAATTTCAAGGGCTGTGAGCTGTGTCTGGGCCACAGGTAGAAGCTGTTTTTCTGCTGCAGAAGTTTTGACATTGTTTTGAATTTTGGAAGCAGAGCCTATCCCTGTCTGTGACTCACAGGTCTGATTTGCCTCCAGAACAGCAAGGCAGAGGCCAAAGACCCATTGTTGGGATCTGTGGACCAGCCCGCTGTGAGGATGGAAAATTTTCAGGTAACAAAAATATTTTCTTTCTCTTATATTGTTTTTAAATAAAAATATGTGATTGCCATTAAAATGTAAGCATTTAATTAAAGCATGCTTCTTTAAGAAATATTTTAAATTTTCCATAGTGCTCCTTGCAATCCTGAAATAGTCCTCCAGTATTTATTGTCTGGGACAAATGTGAACTAGAATCAAATCCATAAGCCATCATGTTTTTATGGGTTTTGAAGTGTTTTATATCATAACAATATAAAATATATATTGTCTTTATCCTGTGTCCAGAAAACAAGGAAACAAAACCAACTAATCAAACCCAACACCACCTGTGGGAAACTGTGTAAGGATTATAGACTTCAGAAACTTGTGTTTATAATATCAGGAGAAAAAACATGAGATCCAAGAGGTTTAAAAATGTGGCAGTCCACTCTCATTTTACTGCCAGTCATTTTGCTAATCTGAGCTACCTAATTGCTTTGCCTGACTGAAAGGAGCCTTTAAACGGACAAGCCAATATAAATACTCAGATAGGAGACAGCTCTGTTTAATAACAACAAGAGAAGTATAGAAGTATTTGTTTATCTCTGCTCATTTATGTCAAAATCAATTGTAATTAAACAGAAATCCAACCGCAGAGGTAGTGCTTTAGCTGATTGTCCTCAATAGAAATGTCATAAAGACCCAGTGTTTAGGACATGCCAAAGCATACATTATTTGTCTCCTGTAATAAATATCTACTTATAGCCTTTCCTGTTCTTTACTAAAGGCAATTGCCTGTCTCAAATTAAAAAAAAANAAAAAAAAAAAAAAAAAAAAAAAAAAAAAAAAAAAAAAAAAAAAAAAAAAAAAAAAAGGAAGCTATCATTTCATGTAAATTCTGTGAGGTTTTCTGGTCATATTTTAGGAGTTACAGAAGTTCTGAAAAGCAGAGTTAATTACATTCTCTGTTAGATATTATGTGGCATTCATTGTCCATATGCTTACACATATGTACAAAACCCACAGATTTTTCATATCTATTTAAGGTATTAAAAATATGAAGCATAATATTATTTTGTCTAAAACAAGTACTGGTGTTCGTGGAAGTTTTTAATATAAAATCATAGAATGGTTTGAGTTGGAAAGGATCTTAAAGATCAACTAATTGCAACCACCCCGTCATGGGCTGGGACCCCTTCCACTAAACCAGGCTGTTCGAAGCTCCATCCAGCCTGGCCTTGGACACTTCCAGGAATGGGACAACCTGTTCCAGTGCCTCACCACCCTCAGAGTAAAGAATACTGTGTTGGTGGTTAGACCAGAGAAATATAAGCTGCAGAGAATTTTACACTTTGTTCCATAACTGAGTAAATTCTAAATGGAAGTCTTTTCAATGACGAAAACAAATTCACATCATGAAGGGTGAATGGATTCGACCTCCTAAATAAGTCTGTGTGAACTCTCTGTATGCATTCACAGACAGATCTTTGTCATGTGAAAAAGGGTCATCAAAGATGTACTTTACTTTTCTCTATAATGCAATGAAAAATAGAGCATTTCAAGAGTGAGGGTATTGTGAAACTTCATGCTTTCAAAAAGAAGGCGGCATATATTTTCAAATGGGTCCTCTGGTTTGTTTTTTATTTGGACCTGTTAGTTGATAGTCATTCCAGTCGACAGAATCAACCTACGAAACATCCCTGACAATTAAGGTGTATTTTTAGCTTCCACATTTATAGAAAGGAATTAAAAAAAAAAAAGTCAGTTAGAAAAAGGAGTTTATGCAATAGCAAAAACTAGACATCCCCCATTGAAAGCAAAAAAAGCTTATCTGAAAGATAGGCTTTCCTAGGACAATTAAAAATAACAAAAACTAGTAGTGTTTTAAAATATTTAGTGTTATTTATGTACTTATCTAGCCATATTCTTATTTAGTCTTTGTTGATGAACAAATGACAATAAAAAGCTACATTTTAAAATATTTTGTAACAGGTTCTTAGGAAAAAAATGCACTTGAATGACTATCAGTTCAAACCTTATAAATTATAATGATCTAAACCCTGTCTGCCTTGTTTAACTCCAAGTAAAATTTGATAAAATAATTTGCAGGTTTTGTGAGGAATAGGATAGCATAGATCTAGTTTTAGGTCTAAGTCTATGTCTGTTTATATATCCAGGCCTGTGTATAGGGATAATCAGAGTTTAAATATACATAGATTCATTTATTTACATAAGTATATATAAAAGCACTTGTGTATATGTGTTTATACATATATTTATTGTCTGATTTCCCATATATGGGAATCTTGACATTTAGTATTAAATTGTATGGAGTACTTCAATACAGACTATAGTGTTCTTCATCCTATAAATATAGTACATAGAATATTTCTTGGAAATATTTGCATGCTGATGTTTATCTTACATTTGTTTGCATGCTTTGTATATATGTTTAATTTAAATAATTAGGAACCAGCTTAATTGTAGAAAACACTGTATTTATTGACTTGATTTTTCCACCGAGTCACTGTTTAAAAAAATAATAATTCTTGAACTTCTTCTTTGTTATCATTATGCAAATTTCATATAATTAGTGAGCCAAAATAAGATATCTGTTTTAGCCATTGAAAAGAGCCAGCTATCTAAAACATTAATTAATTAACTTCATAGTGCATATATTTAGAGTGAAATCAGTACCCATAATTAATTCTGTTCACAATATTTATAAAGACAGCGTAGGAAATTGTAGATATCACAATAAAAGAATTTTTTTCTTTTAGTTTGTTATAGAAGGCAGACGTTAAATATAACTCCTCTGGTAATAGAATAAAATATGTATGATATGTCTTCTGCTGTGCCAAAATACATACCTTGCATTACATTTTATATGTTGCCAATATAACTTTCATCCTACACCACCTTTAAATTTCCATCCAGAATACGTTTCTTATCTAGGCGACTGTTGTTTACACTTGTTTCCTTTTCTTACTATGGCTGATAATTTAGCAGTTCTATTTTAGTGTATATTCTCCCCTAAGTGCATAAAGCACTTCTGACTGTTTACCCTTAAAGCTCCAGAGAGTTAGGAAAACCTCTAGACTGTTTCTGTTTATTGTACACACACGCACCGTTAAGAGTTTATTTTCAACAGGAGGGAGACAAGCACAGAGATAAAGACTGATGGTGCATATCACTCTTCCAGCACATCTTGCTGTACAGCACAGCATATAACCTATTTTACATATATATATTTATTTATTTACCTTTAAATTGGTTCTATTTTCTCATATGTACTAATTTGGCCCCTGGTGGTGATAGTTCACTTCGTGTTTGTAGTTTCTGCTACTAGCACAAAAATCTCAGTTCGATTTTCTTCACTGTGTGCTAACTGTAGCAGTCAAAATTACAGGCTAATGGTGAGACAAGCAGCTTATAATGTATGATAATCAATACTCAAATTCTGTTCCCTGTGATGTGACATAAAAGAGTGAAAGGAAAAGACAGAGATTTTCAGGGCTAGAGCACCAAAGCTCATGCAATGCAGGTGGGTTTCAATTCAAGGTCATTCCATGGGGTTTTTTTTGTTCTTTTTTGTCTTCATATTTAATTCAGTCACTGCTACCATGTCCAGGGAGCAGTCGATACAGTAAGTAGCAATGCAAGTATAAAAATTGCTTTAACAAATACAGGAAATGAGAAGGGGAAAGAAGATAGGGCATGCAATATATACATAACATATATATGCTATATGATATATATCTCTTTAACTTAGAGATTGACAGCAAACTTTGTATTTTTGTTGGCAATAATAAATAATCTAAACACTGTGTAAGGCCCCTCCTCATAGCAGTGTATGCATATGCATGTGTGTGAGAGCTAAAAATATAAATCTTCAAACATAACTTGGTTGCAATAAATTAACCCAATGAGTATTGAAAATTTCAAAGCATGGTTTTTGGCACAGTACTGAATACCTACTGAATAAGTTTACAGTACATATTTCCAGTGACTGAGAACTTCTCTGATCTTTACTTTTCATTTGAGTTTGTTCTTTTCAATCTTAGTTCAGGGAATATTTATTTTTTTAAAGAAATACAGTTCAGTTGAGTTTTAGAAAAATAATCAGGGTCAAAATAGAATGTCCTAGTTCTATATTTTGTATATATATATATATGTATATATGTGTGTGTTGTCAATATACATAGCAGATAATTATATATATAGGAATATTTATATAATGTATTTTTAGATAATATGACATAGAACTACTACTTGAAAGAGTTTTCCTTCTAGAGAGGACCTTCTTGTGGTATAATAAAATAGAATGTAATGTATTTTTGTGTGAAAAAGGAAGGAGCAAAGAGGGATCTTGCTTTGATAGAGTAATTGAAAAGAGAGGAGCAGAGAAAAGTACTGGTCCATTAATTGTACAATTCTAAGCATTTTATGGTAGCTAACATGCAGCAGGGTTTTATTTTTGTCTTTTGTTATAAAGCAACACAATTGTTTACAAATATCCATACAAAGGATGGTTAAGCTTATAACATAAAAATTAGTTGGAAAGCTGATTAGTTATTTAGATAAACTTTTAAAAGTGCCAGAAAGATTTTACTCAGAATTGCCATGAATTCCATATAAGAGAAAAATACCTTCAGATATTTTTAGGAAAAAATCCTGAAGAAAACACTTATTTCTCCTATTTCTGTAAGTCCTCTTTTAAAGTTAGAGGCTAAGCTTGACACAAATCTACTCTGAAGGATGAGGAAGATGAGGGTGTTTTTAAAAATATATTGATTTGGTTTGTTTTGTGGAATTTTATGGTTTTGGGTGATTTGTTTGTTTGTTTGTTTGTGGATTTTTGTTTGTTTGTTTGGGTTTTTTTTAGAGAGAGAGAGTGAGCGCAGTAGTTTCCCTTGGCTGTTTTAAAGCAGCAGCTGTTTGATGCTGTAGAAGCATCCTGAAAACTAGATACGGAGAACTTTAGTGGAGGTGAACTAATGGGTGGAATGAGGTGTATAGCCGTGTCCTTCATTCGTATGGCTCCCATTTCATTAAGCAATTGCCACACATATGTTGTCTCTGTGATTATGCATACCAATGGCATCTCATTCAAGTGAAGTAAAATCAAACACAACAAACCTAAATTTCCTCCTTAAAATCTTTTCAGTTCTGCCACTTTGTTAGAGTCCCAAGGTTGGGGTTATTTTACTCCTGCTTTTCATAATGATTTTAGTTTTTATTGGATACTAAAACCAGTGTGTGGATTAGTTTTCCTTGGAGATCATAGAATCATTGAATGGTTTCAGTCAGAAAGGACCTTGCAATATCTACCATGGGCAGGATTGTCCATCACTAGATCAGGTTGCTCAAGGTCCTGTCCAACCTGACTTTGAATCCTTCCAGTGATGGGACATCCACAATTTCTCTGGGAAATCTCTTCCAGTGTCTCACCACTCTCATATCAAAAATCTTCTACCTCATGTACAATGTAAATCTGCTTTCTTTCACTTTATGCAACCCAGGACACAATTGGCTGGCTGGCCTGTGAGCACACACTGTTGGCACATGTCCAACTTTTCATCCACCAGTATCCCCAAACCTTCTCAACATGTCTGCTCTCAATCTGTCCATCCCTCAGTCTGTATCGATACTGGGGGCTTCTCCAACCCAGGTGCAGGACCTTGCACTTGGACTTGTTGAACTTCATGATGTTCACATGACCCCCACCTCTCAAGCCTGTCACAGTCCCTCCCTGGATGGCATCCCTTCCCTCCAGCAAACTAGATGCTCCACTCAGCTTGTTGTGATCCTAGGGTGCACTCAGTTCCATTGTCTCTCTCATTAATGCAGATAATGAATAATGTTGGTCCCAAGGGCAACCCTGGAGGGACACCTCTTGTTATGACTTCCACTTGGACATTGAGCCATTGACTGCAAAGGTTTGCATGTCACCATCAAGCCACTACGTTATTGATCTGACAGTCCATAATCAAATCCATCAATCTACGGTTTAGCACCAAGAATTTTGTGGCCATATCAGTATTTGACAATATCAAAGGCCTTACAAAAGACTTTGCTTGTCCACTGATGCATTCACTCCATCGTAGAAAGCCACCAGATCAGTCAGACACAATCTGTCCTCAATGAAACCTTGTTGTCTGTGTCTAATCACCTGCCATCTTCCATATATTTTGATACATCTTCCAGGAAGATCTTTTCCATGATTTTACACAGCTGAGGCTGACTCACCTCTATGAATTTTATGTTTAAAGCCTTTATGTTACATCCTTTTCCTCAACAATCACCTTGTTTTGCTGTCCCTGTACCTCATTCTCTCTTGCTTTTGGTATTTTTTCAAGGTTTACACCAGACTTAGATTTTAAAGTCTTCAAGGAAGGGAGCACATATACAGAATGACACTTTTTCACAGAGCTCTATCTTTAACAAGTATCAGTTCTGAGCAAATTATCCCAGTATAACATCACTGTGACATAATACAATTTTAGTTTAAGTCCTATTTATTAATATTTTTTTTAGAAATGTGAAAAACTGTTTACACTCTTGGACTCTCATAGATCACCTTTCATATTTCTTTTCTCATGTTTCTGCAAGGCAATCATCCATTAGTCAGGTGGTGATATAAGATTACTAGGAATTTATTTTCTAATTTAGAAAGATGATGATTGTTTAAATTCTCCCCATCTCTGGGTCAACATGTTCTGCTTTTCTGAGGACTTGTTCTGCATGTTTCTGTATGTGGGTTTCATCCTTATAGTTAAATGTATACTAACAGTTTTTTGTCTAACTGGAATTCCATGCATTTTTTTAAATACTAAATTCCCCCCAAAAAAGACTATTGAACCCATCTGCCCATTTTGTGAAAGAAAAATTATTAATAGCTAAAGATTAATGTATAGTTAACTGAAACCTAGAGATGATAAAAGGATGTATTCCATTTATTATGTTTCTTATTCCTGATACTTGGTTAGAGTGTTGAGTACTATTATGAGACAGTAAATATTGGCCCAAATGTAACCTATTTAATGTAAATGACACACAAGGCAAGGTTTTTAAAGCAGAAAGTTTTCTTTGAATTGTAGAAAAGGAAGTATCAAATCTTACATTCTAAAAGTGTAGCAAAGGAATCTCATTTAACTATATTCTTTGAAAGAAATAAGGAAATAGAAGTCCTATCTGAAAACATCATCAGTTCAAATAGTGTGTCACCATTTGTCATTCTTCCAAATTGTATGTATTGAGCAAATCCATTTTCACTTAGTTGCACCAAAACAAAAAAGGGGAAAACTGATTATATGATCCATACTCAAGTCTAATAAAATTGCAATATGCACTTTTTGACAAGCTTACATTTAATGCATACTGATGGAAGATTGTAGTTCTCTGTTCTCAGCAGGAAAAGTAGGCTTAAAAAAAAAAAACAACCCTTTTTATTTTGTGACTGTCACACAACATAACAATTACAAATGAAATGGAGGTGACAAAAAAAGAAAAAACAGCTTGCTGATTTTTATGAAGTGTTTGTATTACCAGAAAGGCAGTCACTGCTCAGTTATTTGGTTTGAAAAATTAATCCTTATAATTCCTTTTGAGTTCCCTAAGTACTGTTCACTCTTTTCTAGTGTGAGTTTTACAGAACAAAGCCTAAAAGATTTCTACAGCAGATTAGTTTACAGATGAAGCTCAATTCCACTGAGAATGAGTCTCTAATGACCCCTTTATACTTCCATTGGGCTGTGTGAATGCTTTAATATGTGGAGAACAGAGTTAAATAAATCTATTGTCTCAACTAACAGGTTTATGCAAACCTTCTGAAATATTTTAATTACAGCTTCTTCTTTTTCTCCATAATTAAGCAACCAGATGTCAAGTAAGCCCATCATGTGATGATCATAGCCTATCCATTAGCCTAAATAAATCCACTTATAATTAGAGTTTTTCTCTTTCTCCTTTGTTTTGCAGAACAAGAAGAATGTGTTAACTGCACAGATGAATGCAGAGTGCTTGGTCATTCTGACAGGTGTTGGATGCCACAGTTCCCTGCAGCCAGTCAGGCTGAGAATGCAGATTATCGCACAAATCTCTTTGTACCCACAGTTGAAGCTAATGTTGAGACTGAGACATATGAAACTGTGAATCCCACTGGGAAAAAGACTTTTTGTACATTTGGGAAAGACAAGAGAGAGCACACTATTCTCATTGCCAATGTTAAACCTTACTTAAAAGCCAAACGTGCCCTGAGTCCTCTGCTTCAGGAGGTTCCCTCAGCATCGAGCAGCCCAACCAAGACATGCATTGAGCCTTGCACCTCAACAAAAGGACCACTGGATGGTTGTGAAGTGAAATCAGGAGCCTTGGCTGAACCAAGCAGCCAGTACTTGTCAACTGACAGTCAGTATCTATCGCCCAGTAAACAGTCAAAGGACGCTTCCTTCATTGCATCAGACCAGATGGCTAGGGCCTTTGCAGACGTGCATTCCCGAGTGAGCCGAGACTCGAGTGAGATGGACTCTGTTCTGGAGCAGTTAGACCGTTCAGCCCGGGATCTAGGCAGGGAGTCGGTGGATGCCGAGGAAGTCGTGAGAGAAATAGACAAGCTCTTGCAGGACTGTCGGGGAAGCGACCCTGTGGCCATCAGAAAGTGAGGGGGAAAATAAGGACAGGCTGGCAGTTGCGTTTCTCTTCTGCTGATTGAAAGTAAATAAGTAAATAAATTCCCTGGTTGTAACAGAATTACAAGAATGAAGGAAGACCAATGCTGCTTTAAGGCTTTTAGTGAACATCTGAAGTGCCCACAAGTATGTTCTTTTCACTGCTCTTTCTTTTTGACAGATAACACTGGTTTCATTTTGACCAAACTTTCATTAGGACAGAGTCAAGTACACCAAGAACAAAATGAAGAAGGAAAGACAGTGCCATTTTGACAATCTGATAGGAAGGTGTGAGAAAGATGGAATGGAAATACGTCTGATACTTTAAGACTGTCCTCAATAGCTGATGCTGACTTTACTGTTTACCTATAAACCCCAAGAAAAACAGGGTTGAATAATGCTGATCTGTGGTGAATTTCCAGCAGCTACCACAGGCTTCTACTGAAAGTCCTATAAAGAGTTCTTGTAGTAGTCCAAGTGACGCCAAACATTAACATTCATTTGTGGTAAACATTTATGTACAAAGTTATCTGCCACAAATACGAGAAAAGAAAAAAGGAAAAAAAAAACCGAACAATAAAGAAAAAGAACCATTCCAGATCACTATTCAAGAAAACATATCCTCATCATTAATGAAACACTACATATCATATTAAGGTTAAATGTAAAATTATATAGTCCATCTTGTCCTGCACATACATAAACTAATTCACTTGATAAAATGAAAAAAAAAAATTTAATATCTATTTAGCATTTTAGTGTCCAACAAAGTTATAAATAGCTAGTGATAAGTAAAAAAAAAAAAAAAAAAAGAAAAGAAAAGGAAGTGAAATAAAGTTTGGGGGAAAAGGAGTTACCTTAAGGGTAATACAGAAAAGAAATTAACATTATTAACACTTTTTTATTCATTTGTGGACACTAAAATAGCTCAGGAAAGTGAAAATGTCAGACATCCACAAAAATCACATGGTCATTTAAATGTGCAAATGTAAGAAGATTCAGTGTGTTTACATCAAATGACATATTTTTATTGATTTATTGCAGATTCAGTGCATATGAGCCAAATTGTTGAGTGTATAAGAGCTATATTGTGTATTTTATTAAATTAATATATAGTTGTGTTGCAAAAATATTTGGGCTTATATTGTAAATGGCAAGTGTTGCCTCAGTAGCTGTCGAACTCTATGAGTTTTGTTTTTCCTGCTTCCTTTTCCCCATGGAATATGGGAAGCAGCGCCTCAGAGCAAAGTCTCTTGTTTAATGTATGGTCTACGAAGTACTGCAGTACATAATCTGTTCAAAATATGTTTGAGTGAGCTGATGGAGCTAACTGAACAGCCAATAAATACATCCATCAATCATGGTTATGTGCAGGTCCTTGTAGAAACTTCTATTGCAAACCCATGTTTAATAACAAAAATTACACCCGAACCAACATCTGGAAACTTCTTCGGTTTTTTTTTTTTTTATTCCCAACACTTGCAGCCAGCCTGTTCAATGTAGGATATTTGATTTAATTCTTTAGAGATGCCACCATTTTCAAATTTTTGGTATTAAGTTTATAGAGCTGAAAAATATGTCAGTGCCAATGTGGCGTGAGCAGTATTTTATCTGATTCTTTAGAATGTGCAATAGCTTACTGCAGTTCTAGAGAAATACTGCTTATTCTGGGGGGTGTTTTTAGTCAGGTTTTCACTTGATCTGAATAATATTTGCAGGATAACTTAGAATAACTTGGGATATAGTTTCCACTTTTTTTTTTCTAAGAGTGTTTTTATTGCATTTGAAAATTTCAAAACTACTTTCAGATGAAACTTAGAAAAAAACAAATTAACTTCCAGAGTACAAGAAGTAGAAGAATAAAATGTTTAACTCAGGATTTGTCCCTTAATACTTCAGATACTCTGCTGGAAATACCACTATGGCACATTATTTAAAAACTTTGTATTTGGTTCCTTAAATTTAATCTGTACTATAAAAACATTTATAAAAAGGGTTGGCAATCTGAAGTACCACAAGCCATAGTTTTTTTTATCAGTTCAAGAAAAAAAGTTGACCCAACAGCCTATTTTGGTTTTGGGATTCCTTTTAAAAGGTAATATTAGCTAGTCAGTCCTACAATGAATTGTCTTTGGACGACACCAATTCTGACAGTTTTCTTTTAGCTCCTGTTAAAAATTGTCCACAATTACATGCAAAAGGAAGGATCTTGTACATGTCTTATCAAGCTACTCTCCATGTTTTGGACAATTTATGTATCTAAAATGTGGTGTTGTCTGTGTTATATAATTTTTTTTTTTTTTTGGCCAGGAGACCTGAGATTGGTTTTGCTTGATAGCTTGATAGCTTGAAATTCCATAGTGGAGAGAATTCTTATTGTTTGATCAGTCTTTTCTACGTATTTCTGTGGTGCCCACCACTTCAGTGTCTGTGCACCAAGTCTTTAGCTCTGCCAGTGAGATCCATTTTTCAGCAAACTCTAAACCAGTATGTAAATGCAGTCAAGTGATGGAGATTTGTGTATTTTATAAATTATTTTAACACTGAGTAACCAATTGTACAATTCATTGTATGTTTCTGAAGACATAAAACCACAACATTCTGAGAAAGGGCTGTGCCAATGTAAGAGGAATTTACCTTAAGGCTCTCTGTCACTAGTGATTTACTAGCTTTAGCTGTTTAACACATTATCTGTATTTAGTAGTGATTATTTATTTACCACTCTGAGGTAATTTAGAATTCATGACTCACAGCTTTATAGAAGAGTTTAGGAAATCTTGCTTTTATTTAATTTGTCTTTCAACTGCCTTGTTTTGTAGAACTCTGGCATACTGCTTCCCAGTATAAGATTATCCCAGGTTAAAAAATTTATCTCACAATTTAGAATGGATACATAATGAACCAATAAACCAGCAGAGCTTATACAATGTGAGTTTTGCTGGTTCAGTCAAAATTAAGATGATTGTGTGTGAAGGACGTACTGCACACAAAAGAATTTAAAGTGTTTTCTCCCCGTGGTATCTCTGCTATCACCGTTGGAGAAAGAAGCAGCAATGAAAGATAAAGTTTATGGGTTATTTCTCTCATTTTTTACAGACATGCTTTATAAGACTGAAAGGAAATATCTGTCACAAGATTATAAAAGGAAAGTTGGAGTTATGGGAGGCAAATAAAGCAACTAATAAATTTGTACTGTACACTGTGAATAGCGAGTAAGGCATTCTGTATCTTTTTTAATTAAAAAAAGCCAGCAACTGGGAGTTCCTTATACAATTGGCCAATCAAATCAGAACTCAAAATCAGACCTTTCTTATTGCCCTTTTTTTTTTTTTAATTATATATTTATGGGGAAACAGATTCTCCTGAACTGTGATTTGTCCCTTAAGAATAGAGGTTTCCTAATCCAAGTTACCCCTAGAAGTCAAACTTTGTTCATAGTGGAGCAAGACATACCATTCAAAGAAGCTTTCATGTTGCTTGCTGTCAAATGGAAGGGAAATTGCTGAGGTCAAGGAGGAGTCTGAAGCCTAGCATAACATACACCCACTCATTATTGTTTAATTGCTTTCTTTTGACATCAGCCAGCAGTTGTTATTGCATTAATTTAAATGGGAGTTTTGGCTATCAAGATTTGTTGTCTTGAAGTGTAATTGAATGAAATCTGATTAAGGTTTTGACTTCTCTGGCCCAATTGTGATACAGGTTGGCATTCTCATTTATCAGCCCCTGTCTCCCCATATGGCTCAAAGTTGCACCAATGACTGGTGAATGACACAAAAAAACCAAACAAAAGCAGCATACATTGTATGGATTTTCTCAACCGCTATTGTTTAATGGCTGTGTTTAATGTGACCTATCTGGAAAATGAGGACTACGAATAAAAAGCGATTACTAATAGTGGTGTTGCCTTTTGCATTCATTAACACAGAAGAAATGTGTTAAACACTGCATACCACAGGGAGCCTGATGGTAATTACTTTGGAAGAGCAACTTGTGGCAATGCGGCTGTTATAGTTAGTTATCAGTTTGCCAAAAAAATGACAGTTCCTGCTTCATTTATTAGAAATGTGTAAGCGTTTTCTCTCAACAGGAAAGTGGAGAAGAGTTTTCATCAAGCTGGGTAGGTTTGTCTTTTAAGCAGCTGATGCACTGAAACCCTACAGGCAGTTATTTACTCATAGAAACATGGAGCTGAATAAAGGATATTTTGGTTTAGTACACTGGTGTGAGTTCACCAGAAATATTATAAATGGGATGGGGCTGCAAGTTCTTAAAGACTGTCAGCCTAGGAAGAGAGATCAAAACACTGCTTGAGTATACAAGTGGAGAAGGACAACCTGAAGAATGCAAGGAGTTGGTTTCTGCTTTTTAACTTTTTTTATTGTGTCTTTCTTAAGAGTGAGTAATTTTATTAATGTTGCTGTAAACAATGTGACAAACTACTGGGAAAAATATTACTAAGTCCTATGTCTGGTTTTCTGAATTTATTGTTATAATTTAACACTTTCATTAACCTCTTTTGTTTGGTTTGTTTTTGATGTATTTGAGTATTATGATCAATCCCTCAGAATCTCAGCTTCTGTGTGATTGTAGCAATGACATATCAAATAGTGTAAAGCCTGTAAACTGGACTTTTTAGGATTTTCTTTTTTTTTTTACTTTTTTTTTTTAAGTAATTAAGTATATAGGCATTGTTTTTGACAGCTAAATAGAATTTCAGTTTGTTCAGAATTCTACAAGTGTTATAAAGATGTGTGCTATTCCTGCAGACAGAATTAACTTTTACCCATTACATTTTTTCTGCAAGTCTCCTTGCCAGCCTGCATCTAGTTGGCTGCCCACCTTAGGCACTGAAGCCCAATGATGTTATCTCCCCTTTTTCCCACTACATATATCTGTCTTTCTAAAGGCTGATTTCCAAAATCTAGCAAGCCACTGTCTGTGTGGAGTCCTGACAGAATGCACCTTATGCTGTTGATGACCTCGCTGGACATGGGATGTTACTTTTACTGCCTTCAACTGTGTGTGATTCGGAGCTTGGCTGGATCCACAGTATATGTAGAACAAGTCATAAACCATCCTGGCCTTTCTTTACCCAGAATACAGAGTCATTGATTTCTCATTTGGAAAGTGGCCAGTCTGTCAAACAGAGATGCTTAGATCTCCTTTAAGCCAACCACATACTACTGCTTCAGGGTGTTCACTCATGGGATAAATACCCTATCCTTATCCTTTATTGAGTCTAAGACATGAAAGCAGCTGAAAGCTTATTTCTTCAGTTAGTAATGTTTCCCTAAAAATGAAATTTCTCCAGTAGAAAGGACAACTGTCTGCTGTACGCATAGTTTGATTTGTGAAAGGTCACCTTAGTTTCAGTAGTGCATGAAGAAATGGATCAGGGAATTAATGAGCCATCTAAGAATTTTCCGAGATGTATATTCCATAATGCATATGTTATGATTCAGGGAAAAGAGCACAGCATATTGGTTTATTTATTATTGATGGTTCCAGATAATGCCTGACTTACAAAAATATTTAGTTCAAATTTTGAGGAAACATTTTTCTCTGTCTGAGAGACAAATTATTTTTAATATTTTTAAGAAGATGTTTTTTCTCTAAATACATACTAATCAAATGTTGGGCACTTTGTTACTTTGTGAAAATTTTGTTCTGGCACGATTTGCCCCTTTAGATTCTTTATATTATACAGATAATACTTTTGATTTGGGCAAGACTCCAAAATGTCTGTAAAATTCTGAAATTTATCTTGGTATGAGTTAATAGTACAGGACTAACTTGAAACTTAGGTGATTGGACAGCAGATTCAGATCTTGACCTACTGAGGACAAGAATAATGAAAATTCCATTTCTGTAAACACATTTTATTTAATACTTTGAACACTAACGCTATAGAAATTTTGTTATAGTGCATCTACTGAACTGCTACCAGGGAACTAGGGGAACAGTTGGCCAGTATTCCTCAATGTTTTCCAAAATAAAACAACATTGAAGTTGTATCTGGAAATCAATCGATTGCTGTAGCAGTATAGAAATGTTTGCAAGAAATGCTCCTTAACAAATTTGCCATTACATTTTGTAATACCTATACATTTTCCATCTTTTTAAGGGCAGTCACACACAGAAGAGTTTCCAGTGGTCTGATTAGAGACGGATAAAAATGGATCACTA
Organism: Nicator chloris; assembly: GCA_013400495.1. Classification (NCBI taxonomy): domain Eukaryota; kingdom Metazoa; phylum Chordata; class Aves; order Passeriformes; family Pycnonotidae; genus Nicator; species Nicator chloris. The sequence continues at coordinate 27,312 of WAAE01019722.1, read as the reverse complement.
GGCTGGCATCAGCATTGAAATAAAAACACCATACGTGTCTGACCATCAGGAAATTATATCTATTTCTGTTATTGCTGTCTATAGGAAAATGTTCCATGCATATATATTTTTAAGCCTTTTACAACAGGCATCAATCATGATGCTGCATGCTGTAATGATTTCTACAAGTGACCCTATTAGTCACCACTTCTTTCTTTTTATATATTAATTTAAAATTCTTTACATGGAAAATTTGTCTAATGTAAAGAATTTAAGAGTAGATTTCTTATTTGTTTTCACGCTTCTTACCATATAATAAAAATATTCATCCTAATATTTTTAGATACAATCTCAATTTATTGAAATTCTTTGGTTTTAAGTTTGATTAAAACTGTTGAACTATATTAAAACAATATTTTTATTTTCCGATTTAAATACTTATATTTTTATGGACAAATTCTTTACTCACTATTGTGAGTTCAGTGGGGGATCTTATTGTGAGTAATGCAATAAACTAGTCAAATTTAAATAAAAATCTTTTCTTGCTAACAAAACATATAGCCATTTCATCTTAAGTGAAGATTATTTATTTTGGGATTTTTTTGTACTGAAATTATAAGAAAAAATAATCTGATGTGTGTATTCTGCTTAACTAATACATTTAACATCCTCTAACTATAATGCAGTTCAAAGTAATGATATTTCATTATGAGTATATATTTAGGGACTGTCTTAGACCAGATGAGAAATTGCATTTACTCTGAATACCCTTTGAGTCTCTATGCTTGAAGATGCATTGGCTATATGAATGATTCTGTATTCCCTTGCACCCCATTTTAAACTGAGAACAAAAGTAATATAAGCACTCCTATATCACTTAATAAGGATTTGTAGAATACCGTGCGAATATAGTAAATACAGCAGAGAAGAAAACATGCAAAACTATTTAGCAACATTATAGTACCATCGTATTATAAGAGATTTAGAACAGAGATTAGCAACTGTTAATAAGCCTTTATCTTTGACCACAAGATAAGCTTCTTAACAGCACTGTGTCTTTNAAAATAATCCCCAGGGCCATCCTCATCCCCCCCTGACCCCACCAAAAAAAAAAAAAAAACCAAACCCAACCAAACAAAAAACAAACAAACAAAAAAATCCACAACCAAAAAATCCTGGGAAAAATAGTAAATATAGCCTTGCTTGTAACACTTTTCCCTCCACAACACAGTCGAGTAACACTATTGATGAGTATAAATCCACCACCATTCTTTTCTAAATACATTTGTTCCGGTGAGCTACAACAGTAGAGGGTATGGAATTTTTAGAAACCCAGGTAAATCCTGTGTAATGACAGCAAGCACAGTGAGTCCTTTAATTTCCAAATGAATCATGTTTTTTTTAAAAAAGATTGCTACTTCTGCACTTATTAATAACCTTCTGTGCACTTCTAGATTGTAAAACCATTGCAGCTGCAGTGTTAATGTGGCTGGCAGTAGAAATCAAGATAGAGAAGGAAAAGGAATACTATGCTTTAGGCAGACTTCCAGTTCCTATTACATCTTATCCCTTTAGCAGAGGTGAAATGTCAAGAGCCTGTCATATTATGGCAACAGTAGGAGAAGAACAAACAATTGGAGGATGCCTTATTCAAGCCCTCTGTTCAAAAAGCTTTCATGGAGATTAGCCAAGCTTACTGTGGGATCAAGAATGTAAACCTGAGACAGTTCTGCCATTAACCAGTAATTCCTGTAGTCTAAGGTGATGTTCACATCACCTCCTGCCTGGAAAAATTTCAAGCTTCTAAGGGCCATGACAACACGCAACTGCAAGGAGCCATCAGGTGCAGCTGCCAAACCTTGAATCCCATAGCTTCTTGTAAGTGCATGCCAGCTCCCCTCATTCACTTTATTTCCTTCATCCTGAGTGTTTATAAGGCATACTAGCAAATGCTAGTTGACACTTCCAAGCCTTGAAGGGTGGTCTGGAGAAAGACCAATCCTGGTCCAATGCCTGTGTTTGTTAGCACAGAATGCTTTCTTGCAGACAGATAAAAATCAGAACCCTGTTTGAAGCACCACCTGTTTGCTCAGTTTGGGAATTTCTTCAGTTATTATTTTTGTTGCATTTTATAAATAATCCAGAAAATTTTCAGCATCAGTGAAGCTAAAAACATGCTCATTTTTAACAGCAGCATAAATATTAATCACAGTCACTAGTCAAGACTGAGGATTTTATTTGGCATAACATGTACAACCATGCAACAATTATGTAAAAATGGAGGTTATTATGAGCTGTAATTAATATACTGTGTTACCAGCTGACTCAAAGCACTTTGCTCAGCATCCTTGGTTTTACAGACTGCATCTGAGTGGTGGTAAAATGTATACTAAATTCAGTAAAGCACATCATCAGCCCTAGGCTTTCTCCTCTAGTGGTGACTACCACTGAATTTTATTTCTGCTGGAATCTTGTTATTAAAAAAAAAAATAAAGCAGTATAATTGCTGATTTACCACCATTGCTTAATCTAATTCAGTTCTTAGTGGTCCATTAGCATAACAGAATTTGCATTTTATTTTGCAGAAAATGTTATGACTCCACCTGCCTTAGTTCAGAAAACATACCAGAAACAGGAAAAAATGGTACAAGCAAAGAAATTACAAACCACTTACATTTACTAAAACAAATATAAAAGGGGAAGGTGTAGTGGTACATGTGGAATATACCATCTTTGCAAGTGAACCAAAAGTGTACCAACCCCCCCTCACATCCTTCAGTTCCATCATACAGTTTCCATTTTATTGGGTTTCCAAAACTCAGATGTAATTTTCAAATGTGCTGATATCACATGCCACTATCCTTGTAAAATTTTATTCATTGTGAATACTGTGAAAGAGAATGTGCAAAGATGTATGCAGAGATATAGTGCTTTATCAGACTATAACATTGCTAAACATAACTGTCTTCCTGTTGACTTGGACCTAATCCAGACACTGGAGATCATAGAAAAATTACAAGTTATCACACCCTGCCTAGAGTGAGGTGATCAAAATAATAACAAATTAAGGGTATTTTGATTGACAGTTTAGATGTATTTCACTCTATTTTTGCACTTCCTTTGAGGTTCAAATCCTAAGGTGACAACTGTCATTTTAAAGGTGACTCATTACATTCCTTTACAGAGTCCCCTAACAGATGGAAAGGTCTTTGTTTCCCAGGGAACACTGACAGGTTATGATTTCCAGAGCTTTTAATCATTTTAGCAACACTTATACACATCTGTCAATTACTCTATTCAGTGATGTTAATAATACAGCAATCTGAGAATGACAAAGCACCCTCTTCTTTTCTTGAAAACAGAACTTTTCCATCAAGACTGGAAACACAGAACAAAAACACTTTTGAAGAGCTCTTTTCTCCCAGACATGTCAGTGTAAGTGCCAGGCTATTTGGCCTGGCTGAGACGAGTTCATTTTCCCCACAGCAGCCCTCACAGCTCTGTGCTTTGTGCTGGTAGCTGCAAAGGTGTTGGTATCACACCAGTGTTTTGGCTCCTGCCGAGCAGCGCTGGCACAGCCTCAGCACTGTCTCCCCAACATTCCACCCTCACTCCCACCCCCACAATACCCTGGGGATGGAAAGACCTTGGCACAGGACATAGCTAGGACAGATGACCAAAGGGGTAGTCTATATGATGTCTTCTCAGACATGAAAGCTAAGAGAAAGGGGGAGGCGAGAGGGATTCATTATTTATGACATTTGTCTTCTAGAGCAACTGCTACATGTACTGAAGTCTTACTTCCCAAAAAAGGACAGGACATCACCTGCTGATGGGAAGTAGAATTTTTTTTTTTTCCTTTGCTAGTGCATGTGGTACTGCTTTTGCTGTATTAAACTGCCCTTATCTTTTCCCATGAGGTTTTTTTTGTATCTTCTTTTCTCCCTCTCCTGTCCTCCTGAAGAGGGGACTGTTAGGGCAGTTTGCTGGGCACCTGGAGTCCATCCAAGGTCAACCCACCACAACCAGCATTTATAGTAACAATAAAATTTTATTTTCATAATACATGTCCATAGAGCTTTTCTTCTCCTTTCCTGAGTTACAGTGAAGCTATAAATCATTAAAACATACAACCGATAAAACATGACAAGCTGGCATCACACAAATAATTAAAATCAAAGTCACTGTGCAGAAGTGATAATTTTGGTCAGGTACAGAGTAATGGCCTTCACTGTGGTGCTTTTTCTGGTCGTGATAGCAAGCACTTGAAGCTCCCAAGGCTTCAGAATAGAGGCAGCAGATGTGCGTGTACCAGTAGATGTGGTAGCTCTACCTCATGACTAATATGCAGCTCATTCATTCATTATAGAACTGAGGCTGCAGTCCCCTTATGGAAACCAGATATGTTTTTGCAGTGATGTTACAAGGTATCCAAATAGAAGTTACATAGCAATGACACTGGGATGTTTTGGGGGGATTTTTTTGACGTCTATATCATGTTCAATACGAGCAGAAACCTGAGCAGCTAAATAAGAAACTTTTTATAACAATATACAAAGATTTTTCAGAAAAAATATTTTTACAACACCTTATACTTTTTTTTTTCCAGTTAGAGGAAATTTTATTCTGATACGAACTCCAAAAAGTAAATATAGCCCTAATGTTCTGCAATGTAACAACAATTTAACTGAACCTTAGTAACAGAACTCTCACCTTTCAAACTATATTTTTATGAAGTCTGAATTGAAGATTTTTGTGTCATCAGGCAGTTCTTAGTACTATTTAATATCATTGCAATAGCATTTGAAGACTCTGGAGAAGGAGTCACAGCTTCTTTTTAAGCAGTACTGATAAGCAGTGAAACGTTTCATATTGAAAAAGTATTATAGAAGCGAAGCAAAGCAAAGCAAAGCAAAACAAAACAAAACAATATTTCAGATAGAGAAAATATTATTTTCTCCAGACCAGTCACAACTGGAGTAATATGACAAAACTTATAGCTTATGGCCTTCACAGGCAATGTGTACTGGAGACAGGAATTTAACTTGCATTTCCCTATTATTGTAACACAGACCTTGCACTATTGAAACCACCTTTTTATCTTCTTCAGGGAGATTAGATAGGTTATGGATCAGAAAGGCAGTTCCTAGAATTTAAACCTGTTCCATAACAGTTTAACCCCAGCCTTTAACATCTTTGTACACACTGTATAAACTCTGCCATTCTTCCAGCAACAAAATTTTAGGAAGGGCGTTTCCCACCATTTTCTTAGGGGCCTTAGACCCCTAGATTCCTTGACATTTCAGTATATATTCTCTTAAAAAAAGTAGGGACTATTCAAATGCTCTTCTGTAAAGTAAAATAAGTGGCAGCTGGCACCATACAGTTCTGCTATAATGAAAACATGAGGTGGTTGCCATTACACAGTCCTGCACTAATGAGAACAGTAGGAGCCTAGCATTACAATGGTCTAATGAAAACAGGAAATAGCTGGCATTAGATTGGCATAATGAAAACAGGAGGTGGCTGGCATTATGCTTATACAATAAATAAATTAAGATTTCTGTCTCTACCAATCCCATCTACATTATATATGATTCCAGTGTTCAAGAGAGAAGCTTATGCAAAATCAGGGACAGTGACAGTAAAGACCATTCTTTGTTACATCACCTCAGAAGCAGAGTTGTGTCCTTTTCCTTTCAATGGTATATTTCTTTTTTGGTTAAGCAAGGTTTTAAAATTTGGTACGTAACTTTTACAGTCTCTTTTTTTTTTTTTTTTTTTTTTTTAATAGCCAAGAGTAGCTTGTTTTCTGGTGCCTGTCATGCTTTAATGTGAAAGGTTAAAAGTAGCTTATCCAAAAGTGAAAATTGATATGACTGCACTTTTTAAAATGAGTCTCACACTTTGCTCTCCCAATCTGAGCTAAGTATGCAGTTGATAATACTTTGGGGTGCTTAGTGCAATACAGAGAATGAAATCAATACTTGCTGAGAAATAAAGAAAAAAAAGAAAGAAGAAAAAATTTAAGCACAAAATCAGTCATTTAGCTAATGTGCTTTCTTCTCAGAACAGAAGGGTCAGGTGGTTTTCTTCCTTGTTTTTCAAACTAACTTTTCTAGTTGAGCCTTTTAAATTATTATTACAAAAGAGGGTTTTCCATATAGGTCTTAGACAATGAATGGACCACCATCTTCCCTTTTATTGCAACTTTTAGAGCCATCTGAAACTGATTGATTCTCACTCTCGTTAATCTGGCTGAATTCACCATGAAGTTTGTACAGTTCAAGGCCAGTACATTGAGGCACTGCATCAATCCACTCATATGGTACCTTTCAGCCACTTGGTTTCCCATTTCTCATCTTCAAGCTCAACTGCATTGTTTCTGGATATTTTCCACTGAAACCAAGAGATTAAATGAAGCAAGAAAATGTTTGGAGTATGATTTTCAAAGCAGCAATTAGTGTGCTGGAATGTTCCAGCATAAAACACTGTGCTTCCTGCAGCCTGTTATTCTGCTGATAGCTTTGGTTTCCACACTCAGATTGCAGTGAAAATATTCCAGTCAGGTAACTTGGAGTGAAACAGCAGTGTGATGCAAATAAGGAACAGATAATCAAATCAAACTTTCTAATCGAGTTTTGCTATGCTGACTCTCTTATTTCTCTCTAGCCTGCAGTTTGCATGTTTTACAACACTGCAGAATTAGCTTAAACAGTAAATACTTGTGAGTTTATCGAATCCTGTCATGTCTCACATATACCGAAGAACAAATGAAGGAAAATAATCTTCCTGTGCTGCTTCTATTATTACTTTAATTTCTTTGCATCTTTTGTGGGGTTCTGATTGAATGCTTTTGAAGGAGGGGAATAGAGGATGAAGAAGCCAGAGGGGTAAAACAGGGTGAGTTCTGTTAATAAATTTTCGCTTTCTTTTTCTTTTGTTTTTATTTCTTCATTAAACAACTGAAGGAAAAAAAAAAAAGCAAAACAACAAAATACTCATTCATTATGGACCAGATTTTAAACTAAAATGTATGGCACTGGAAGCAGCATATGCCTTGGAAAATCTGCTGTTATGCGCTGTGTGTGCAAGCCGCAGACGTGGCTTAATCGAGATAGGAGGCGACACGTGCCGTGCATCTGAGATTAGTGTCTGGACCTCAGCCATTAATGCTGGCATCCCAGGAACTGACTCATTTCTCTGCCAAACTTCTGCTGGGATTTGGGCTCACTGAATCCGACTCACAGTCTTTAATCCCCCAAGCAGTATCTCTTTGAATTGTGGAGCTTGCAAAACATCCAGGTGGTGGTCCAGCCACGACAGTGTCTGCATAAGCTCAAGAAACTGCCTGCTCTCTTTAAGAGTTCTACTATTCAGAAACTTTCTAGCCCTTTACCATGCAAGTCTGAATGTCAAAGCTTCTTTTTGTTTGGTTCATTATACTGAGTAGACAATAGCCATATTGCCCTTCTAATCTCTTTGAAATATTTGAGACCTTAAAAACGTCGTATGCTATAAATCTACTTGATGGGTCTCATCATCCTGTAAGCAATATTTTTCATTAGCTTTGCAATAAAATGGCATTTTGCCCTATTTTCAAACTAACAAATTTTGTCAGACTTGGCATCTCTATTACATTACCAAATATATCAGTCAATACCACCTGGTGTAATTGAGTCTTGTTATATGATTCAGATAGTTGCTTAAACTATGGATTTTTCAAAGTCAAACTTTCTGGCAGGAAGAATATTGTTTTAATAAAATTTTAGATAAATAAGTAGTATATCACTGTAACTACTAGTCTTGATTTAAGATAATTAATTGACCTCCGTGTATAATATTCAAGATCATTTATAATATTTTGCACACAAAATCTGCATAAAACCATTTGATTATGCTTTGTTTCTATCTCAAGCTGCATACCAAAACTAACACCTGGCACTCACAGCAGAACATGAATGAGTGTGCAAGTAAAATCTCTATAGGAGTCAAGGTTTTTGTTTTAAATAATATTAGGAAATATGCTCTCTTATGGCTTTCTAAGTAACTAAGGAAACTGGCATAATGGAAAAGGTCCCTATCTTTTAATGGAATGTGAAAATTAAAATTTAAAATCTAGCAACACATACATTCAAGGAGAAGAACCATGTGAAGGTAAAACATTTAAAACCAAGTTGCACAGATTCAACTAAACTACGCTCTGAGGCAAACCTTTTTCCTAGATGTATTCCTCTATAACAAAGGACAAATTCCATAGTACTACACGGTTAGGTAATTAAAAGGTTGTCATTCTCATCCGTGCATCTTTAATCACACTTTGGAGCATCCATTAAATTAAAAATGTTGAAATGGCATCTAGACATTATTTATTTGCCTGTGAATGTTTTTTGCTTGTAATTTCATATTGAAGAAACATTTTTGAAGTCTAGATAAATATTTAAAATGCCCTTATCATAAAACAATAAAAAGTCTGGGTTATAATCAACATTTCAGCATAAGAGAGCTATTTGTTTCTGCACACATTATTAATCCAAATTATTTTGTAAATTTTTCTCACATAATATATTTTTGTTGTTTCTTTAAGGCACTATAATTTGTTTGATGACAAACACTGAGATTTTTTTAAAGTATATATGACCATGAGAGATTTACATCTTAGCTAAAGTCTGAATTTTCAGTGTACATAAAAAATATTTTACTACATGATATATTTGTGTCAGATCCAATCAACTAAGTGGAGCTCACCCTAACCAATTCTTGGGATATGTCCAAGGAAAACAGAGAGCTCTACTGAGTAAACTAGACTGTTTACCAGGTGATACTGTCTTTTTCTTCCATGTCAACATTAAATAAATCAATATTAGTCAAAACTATTCCACTCAATAAGTTCCCTGCCTTTTCAGAGCTTATAGTGGAAGCTCTCATTCTTCTTCTTATACTAAGATGAATTGAAAATTATGTTCTAAGTTTATATGGACTCTTTCCAAATGTTCTGTCAACTGTAGTATTTCACAGCTTTGAGCATCTATTACATAGCTGCCAGAACTAGAAGAAACAATTACTGCTGATCCAAGTGAGTTCATCTCATCCAAAGCCACATTTCTACTGCCATCCTGGTTTGGGGAAGAATGGAGAGCTTGTCTTGCCTTGAGCTGCTTCTTTTTGGATTGGAAGTAAAACAACATGTCATTGATTATTAATGGCTCAAAGGCAGTTTTTGTAGATAAATTATATTTACTTCTGTGGATTTTTGGACCAAATTTCAAATTTGAAATATTATATTAGCCAGAAAAGATTTCCCATCTTCAGGAATATGTTAAAGCTCTTCAGGAAAATTACTGCTTCTGTTCATGCAGATCGTTTCATTATAACAAATGTTTGTACAGTTACTATGTGAATGAAAATTATTTACAGAATATTAGAAAGCAAACACACAAGAAAGGTGTAATGCACATACTGCCCTGTGTGACCACACTGCCCTGTGTGAGATGTAATTGATAGGTAAACAAACTTCCTTGTATTTGGCCGTGAAATGTATCTCTTGGAACTCTGGAAATAGAGAATAAAAGAAGTTTATAACCATGTAAAATTTTGTCTCTCAACCATGTATTCTTATTACACACAATGTAATTATACTAGTCAGGGAAAGATTTCATATCCTCGGGGAAAAGTCGAAGCTTTCCAGGAATGGTGTAATTATACTTCTACCATACCTCTTAATGCAAGTGTTGGCTGGGATGACCAGGGATAGTGCTCTACTCACAAATAGGGAAGACCTGCTGGCAGTCCTAGATGTGGCTTGAATTGCAGTGTCTCCAAAATTATTAAGTTAAGGACCTGGAGTGAAATGGGAGGGCAAGCAGCATATTTTGGATTCTGAATTTTACAACTGCATACTTCTTCTAATTCAGGATGTTGCTTGGGAACTCTCTGGGTAGCTGCCACAAAGGAAAAGGATGCCAAGGAAAGCTAGGTGACTTCTTAGGAGAGCCTAAAAAGCTCAGGAATTAATCATAGAATCAAAGAAAGTTTGGCTGGTCTTAGTCCCTGGGAAGATCAAGGAATACCTGCTCTTGGAATTCATATCCACATGCAAGTAAGTGAAAGACAAGAACAGTGATCAGGAATACTCAACCTGGATTTTTCAAGAGTAAAGTGTGCATAAAAAATCTTTTATCAGTGTGCAATTTAATGACTGAGTATATGACAAGACAAAATAGTGTATGAAATTTTCCTTGACTTTAGTGAGATTTTTTTGTCATTCTCCACAGATGAGGAAGTATGTGCTGAGAAAATAGTCGGGTGGGTTTGTTTTGAGCTTTGAATATTAACTGGACTCAGCCACATCAATGAACAATGGCTAAATGTCTTTCTGGAGATCAGAGAGCAGTTCAGTACCATAGAGGACAACAGTCAGACCTGTTAAGTTCAACATTTTCGGTGACCTTGTTAGTAGCACAAATTGCACTTAGAAAACTTGCAGACAAAATAAACTGGAAGGAGTAACTGTGGTCGTGAAAAATGTCTTAACTCTGCCCAAAGGGATTACAATAAACTTCAGCAACAGAGCAAAAGAAAGCTCTTGAGGTTCCATAAGAACAAGCAAAATGATCTGAACCAAGGGAGAAACGGTGCCACTCATTAAAAGAGGTTAGGAAGGGACTAGGTGAGTCAAAGCCCTTCTGAAGAGAGCTTGAGGATTATGGTGTACACAAGGTGGGAGACAATTCCACAGTGCTCTTTCTTTCTTAGTAAGACAAACTACATACTGAGTATGCAACTGTTATATACTATATATACTGATAAGAAACTCTGGCCACAAGATCAAGAGAAGTTTTTCTTCCCTTCCACTTAGCACCTGTGAGCTTGCATATAAAATACTACATCCGCTTTAGGATTACTCAGTTTAAGAGACATAAAAATGGATTTGGAGAGGATCTAATGGAGGGATGAGCTATAGCCCATGGGAAGAATTCTCATTTGAGAAGTTTGTGGAGGATTGTCTCTCATGAGAGGAATGCCACACTTGAGAAGGGGCAAGGAGTCTTCTCCTTGTGGACAAAGCAGCAGCAGAAACAGCGTGTGATGAACTGATTGCAACCCCCATTGTCCATTTCAGGGGCATCCACTGAAGGGAACTGAGGGGAAAGAGACATAGAGTCAGGAATAAAGCTAAGTCTGGGAAGGTGCTTTTAAGTCATGTTTTACTTTTCATTATCATACACTGATTTTGATTGGTAGCAAATTCAGTTAATTTCTCAAAGCTGGGTCTATTTTGATGGTAATTGTGAGTGATACCTCCCTGTCCTTATCTTGACATGGGAGTCTTTCACTGTTTTCTCTTCCCTGTCCTGTTGAGGAGTGATAGACCAGCTTTCTTGGGCACTTGGCATTTAGCCAGGTCAAACCACCACAAAACTGGGCACAACAGCATTTCAATCTCATTGTCAACAAGATAAGAGAGAGAATAACCAACAGCAGAAACTTCCTGATCTTTCCAATTCCTCACCAAAATCAAACTCAGACAAAAATTAAAGATTTATTCTAAAACTGAAATTACTTAACAATTTCTGGTTTACATTCAGTTATTGTTTTCAAGGATTTATTCATTAGACCAAGTATATCTTTAGCGTGTCTGAATTTAATTTTTTTCTCACTTAGCTGTATTTTTCAGGGAATCAAAGGTGCCTTTGTTAAGTCAGAATTCTGAGCATACACTCCAGTTTCTGCTAATAGGTCTCACTGAATGCAGCTAACATATAGAAACCTGTGAATTTAATTAAATATGCATAGGGAACCAGAACTATCTCAGATGTCCTGTACCATCACCTCATGGTTAACTTCTTCTCTGTCAGTTTTGTTTTGGTGTTTTTGTTTGTTTGTGGGGGTTTGTTTGTTTGTTTATTTGTTTTCTCACAGCATGTAATTAATCTGTTTTTTAAGACAAGAGGAGGAACATTGGGAAGTTCCAGGGAGAGAAAATATCAGATTTCCTTACCCAAGACCATGTTGTGGTAATACTTCTGCCTGATATTTTGTTTCAATAGCTTCAGAATTCAGCCAACTTAATAATTTACCAAACCATGTCAGCTGCAAAGAGAAGAAACAAGATATGTGGGAGGCCTTGGATTTTTATCTTTATAGGACAAAACCTTTCAAAATTTTTTCTAAAACCATTTGTCTTCTTTGCTGAGAGAATAAAAGGGGAAGCAATTTCCACTCAGAATATCTCAAAGTGGATCTCTGTGTCTATTATGCTTTCTCAAGGTTTTTCTAAGTCACCTGATAATATATGACCACACTCAAGAAGGGTCTGTGCATCTTAGAAATGCAATTTGCATTCAGTGTAGCATACACGTTTTTAAAATATCATTTTATTCCAATGCTTCCTGTATAATATCTTCAATAATTATTACTATCAGCTTCTTAGCCCTCTCAGCTGGAGCCACCTACAGCAGTATAGTTAGAGAGAAGAATCATCAGAAGCTAAAAAAACCCCACCCCAAACCTTTCTATAAGAACAAGAGTTTTTAGAAACAGTATACACCCTTTTCATTCTTAATGTTCCATGGGCAATAAAGAAGGAACTGGAGGCTTTTCCTGGCCTCCAGGGCCTGGAAGGAAGATGAAGGAGTGTGGCAGTCTTTTGTCCCTCTCACTCCCAGACTGACCTGAACCCCCATGTGCCCAGAGTACCCTTGAGGAAGACAAGCTGCTGTGGCCAGTACTCCCTGAGGCACTGGATTTGGCCAAACCCATGAGAAGTAGATGAAGGGGCAAGGGTAGGAACGCAAAGATGAGGCCCTGCCATGTCCTGGGTCTCCTGGCATGAGTGATCAAGTCATTCCCATCTTGGTTACTACACAGGTAAGATACACCTTTGGTCCCTTGGAACTTTGCTGGCCAAAATCATCTGCTCCCAGGCATAGTGGAATACCAGCAAAGCTAACACAAAGGAGCAACACACAATTCATTTAGCGTGTGATTAAGCTGATATCTTCATTATGGCCCGAGGAGATCAAGTAGGTTTTACAAATGGAATGATAACTGAATTTTTCAAGACCAAGCAATAGAATTTCCAGCTAGAGGATACTCCAAAAATTGTGTCTTGTTAATACATCCTGTTAATCCAAAGACAAACTTTTTCAGCTCCTTGAATTGCATTGCATAAGGGAAGAACTGTGAAAAAACTGTGTCAAAAGCAGACAGTTGTTCTATGATGTTGTTTCTACCAGCTCTATAGCATATGTGTGTGTTGACAAATTAAGCAACAGCTGCTTTATTTGCAATATTCAATGTTAAGTTATTGATGCTATGCCTTGCTGAGGGAAGTATTTTTGTAGGAAGCTGCAGCTAAATGCAGGATTTCGTCCTGCCCAAACCCCAAAGGAAATGAAGCAGCTATCCACACCACCTTTTACATTATCGAATTGGAAGACAAGTGTGTTATATATTAGAGGTTTTAGCACAAATCTCCCTCTAAGGAAATGTATTTTCACTTTACTTCTTTTGTTTTGTTTGTTTGTTTAAAAATTCAGGAAAGGGGTTTAAAAAAAATCACTGGTTTCCTCCAGCACAAAAGCATTCATAGCACCTTTTATATCGACCTGTGCACTCTTCCAGCTTGACAACGTTCCTAACAAGGGTGTATGAAGAGTCATGAAGTGCCTTGTTCTCACCTTGATGAGCACTTAAAATGTAATTCATTGTTGCTCACAATTATTGTAGATTCCACAAGTGTTTACTACTTCTGGAATCCTGGAACCTCACAGCCACATGATGATGAATTAATGTAATGATCTGATCTATTTTAACAGGAATATGGTGGCAAGGCAAAATAAGATATTTAGGCTAATTTGCATGACTACTTCTTGAAACTTTATTCAAATGTCCGAAAGATGTGCTAACATTATAGTGGAAAAGATATTCCAGAAAAACTCTTTTTTTCACCCTTAGAATAAGCTATTTCTTAAAAACAAAACAAAACCAAAACAAAAAACAAAAAACCCAAACAAACAAAAAAACCAAAAACAATAACAACCCCCCCCCCAAAAAAAAAACCAAAACAAAAAACCAAACAAAAAAAAACCCAGAGGGGGAGAGAGAGGGGGAAGGATAAAGTAGCATAGGTGTTATTTTTATTAATTATGTAGAAGGTCCTCCTTAGTCATGCAACTGCATTCCCACCTAGCACCAAAAGAAGGAGTTCAAGAGTTCAAGTGCTTAGGAATTTGACAACTGCTATCTGACTTACTTACTACATCAAATTTCTTTCCTCTGTAGACAAAAACTGAAAAACCTTCAGAAACTTTTTATCAAACTTTCAGATATTTTATCAATTTTTTCCTTCTTCTTCCTCCCTCTACCTATAGTTTGCTTTTTGGTCATAAAAGCAAGCAGCTTCTTCCTTTCCTTAATTCCCTTCCTGCATGTTAAATTATTTCCAGGCTAGTGTTAGATCTAGAATGTGATTAAAAATGCATGTCAGAGTTTTTTGCTGGGTACTGTTTGATCCTGATGCAAGTAAAACCTTTGTATGGGACAATATGAGCCTTAATATGCCACATGGGATGAACGGAACACTTATTTCCTTTAACATTGTACTACAGAAAGAAATGGACTGTGAACAAAATAAATTTATTACTCAACAACACAAGGTGCATTTTCATTTTGTATAAAGCTTTCAGAGCATATCCTGTCTGCAAATGAAGAACAATTTTTCAGCACTGGCTTTATCAGAAATAGACTGCCTTTTGGCCTTTCCTTTCAGACTTCTGACACAGCTCTTAGAGCCATATAGGATTTTTCCCTTTATTTCAGGAAGGAGTCTTTCTTTCTGGCAGATGGCATTGTAGACTGCAGGAATAAAGACTTTTAAAATAATTTTGGGAAGATGGATTAGCTTCTGGAAATTTTCTGTGCAGAAATGTAAATGACCGAGATTTCCCTAAATAAATAGCTTCTAGTCTTGCAAAATAATCAGTCACTTTTGAAAAATTTGGTTCTTAATGTGCATTCAGTGGGAACAATCAGTGAACATTAAGCAGACAACACTGAAATTATAATTTAAAATAATAATGACATGATTATTCAGCCATACAAATCAATGTTCCTTAAAAACAAAATAATAATAATAATAAACTACAGTCAACTCCAACAAAAGAGTTTAACTCATTTACTTGGATAAAGAACATTTTCTTATCTACCGAATAGGATCAAAAATACAAAAATCTGGTGATTTGGTTATGCTATTGAGTTGATAGAAAGATTACAGAAAAAGTCTCTGCAATATGCATAGTGTCAAACTAGATTGTTTACATTAATGTTTTGCAGCCTCAGCACTGATGAATCTATGATACCCTCATACCTTGGAACATGCTATTTCCAAATTATAATAGGCAAGAGGAAAACTCTTTACTGAGCAGCCTATTCAGTAACTTTTCACTCTAGGGAATTACTGCTACTTCCACTGAGACATTTGACACTGGACATGTCAGAATAGAACATCATGTTGAACAGACTTCTGCTCTGATCCGGAAAGTCAGGAGGTTCACAGATTCATATAATCAGAGTGCTACATGGAAAGCTTCTTGACACTTTTGCTTTTAAACAAAGATTCTGACTGGGTTTATTTACTCTGTTCTTAAATATTTGACCATTATATTTGCTTATGCAACACAAATACATCATTATTTAAATTAATCCTTAGTGATTTTTTTTTCAGTTATGCTTTTTATGGTACCCTGCTCTTTGTATAATTTAGGTTTTGAACGTCTGTTATCACCAGCAGTTTAAGCCTGTACAAATAGTACATAAACACACAGATGTCAAAGAAAATGTTTTGACATTTTGTGGGTGTTTTGGTTTTTTCCATTCATTCCATTTTAAAATTACCTTAAAAAGAAATCACCTTTCATACTGTGGTAGGACATAACATCATACAGTGGCTAAAAGATTCCACTTGAGGCTACTGCCATCTAATATTACAGAAAACTTCTTCCTCTCTGAATTTGTCTATTTTTCCTTAACCCACATCATGTACCTTATGTCAATACTGCTAAACAACATAAGGTTGAGGTCAGTCCTGCACCCTAAGGTTCACGTTGGCTCACATTTATATTTTTCATATCTAGCTATGTCCTTTGAGAATATACTGGTCCCATGGGACACAAATCCCTCAGCCCAGGTCTCCTTAACAATCTGTGTGATGCCCTTTGGATTCCACAGTACTGCTAACTAGTCATTGCCTGTGAAAGGGGGGGTTTGTTGGGAGAGAGTGTCTTAATGCAAAATGCTTGAAGTAATATCTTCAGGGGATAACCCATGTTGGAAGTTCAGGAACATTATTTTTGAATCCAGGTAGATAAGGAGTAAGAGGATCATGAGGACAAGGTGCTTCACAGAAACCAGAAGGAACATGATTTATAGAGCAAACACCCTTAGTGTTTCAAAGATGTATTTGTTAAGGATTTTACTATATCCTTTCAGGTTACTATGCTCTATTTCACCTTGTGAATAGTCTTATGCCTAATGCTACCTTGCAGTGGCCATGCTGTCAGTCAGGTTACTCTTCTTAAGCAATACTGAAAGCAAATGTCTCTCCTTACCTTGACCAGCCATGACAAAACTTGTCAAAGGGGTTCTTTTCTGGAGATTTGAGAGAAAACATTGTCCATCCCTACCTCATGGAAGTCTTTGATGTGTCTGCTAAAAGTGCTCATTAGTGATGATGGACATGGGTTTACAAGAAACCTGACCATCATTTCTTTCCTTCCATGATGAAGTATAGATAATTATTTTTATTTTAAAAAGTTCATTTCTGTAAAACATTTACCTTTTCCTTTGACAGACACGAGTTCTTGAAGAGGTAAACCATATTTCAGGATATCCAGAAGACTCTGGGAAAACTCTGAAACTACAAAATCTGTGGGAGCTGCAAACTCCAACACAGCTGCATTTACTATGTCTCAGAAAAAAGTCTGGAAACAAGAACTGCAGCCTGGAGAGGGTGTGCAGTGATCTGGAAAGAGAACCAGTGCCCAAATTCTTCAGAGTCAGAGAAGTGATGGGAAACTGATCCTCTGAGTTCCTGTGATTGTTATGCTGTGTTGTGTCAAGATAGCAAGCAGCTGTCTTGAGAGAGGTAGCTCAGATCAAAGTTCAGCTCCCATAGATACCTGCTGTAGGATATCTCCCTCAGATTTTGAAATTTAAGTTTTATAATTGACCCTCTAAAAGAGAGTGGGGAAAATATCATCTACAGCAATTGTAAATTAATGGATATAAAGAAAAGCTGATTTAGGAAAAGAAGACAAATAGTCAAACAGACATACACAAAATATGCTAAAATATTTAAAAAAATAGGAAATGAATAGGGAACTTTATTTGTAATTTGTCATAACTCAAGATCTAACGAGCATCTCAGCAGATAAAGAAACAGTAGCTTTACAAAGATAAAAAAGAAGTATTTTTTCATACAGTGAGTAATTAAAAAGTGAATTTTATTTTCACAGGAACTTGATAAATCTCATAAAGTGACAAAAATGTTCAGAAAGTGAAGTTCCTTCTGTACTTACTAAAGACAGAGGTCTGGATAAAACTTCTAATTCTTGAAGCCCTAGAGAGTTGATCCCTGGAACAGGAAAGCAAGACCAGAGATAATGTCACTTATCCTTGTCTTGTTCGTCATCTTCCTCTAAGCATTCACTGCAGCCTACGGGATGTCGGTCTAAATACGTCAGCTGTTGTTTTCTGCTATGGGGACACTAATGTTCTTGGGAGACCTGTAGGATTTTCACAAATGCCACCTTATAGACTGAATTCAGCACTGAACTTAATTATTTCCCACCTGAGATGGACTCATTCATTTAAGAAATATAAATTAACAAACTAGGTACTGTCCCACAGTGCCCATGCAAATTGCTTGAATGTAAACAACATTTTCTGGTGGTGTGAAACACTGGTTTTAGATAAATAAATATATACAGACTTACTTTTATGATACATACTTCTTTTTATATAAAACTGAAGCACTGTTCTGTCCTAGGTTGAACACAATTAATGTTTCTGTCTTTTTTTCATATCACATAATGCATTAAATTTGACTTAGGGTGATTTCTATCAGCCTAGCCCAGATGATATTAAGACAGCAGTATCTACACACTGCAAGGGAGTGATCCTTGTTCTCCAGGGCCAAGTACAGTGGCTTGTGTTCAAACTGTTCAGAATTAGTCCCTTCTGCATGTTATTTGCCTTATCCTTACGTAAGGCCCCCAAAAAATTCACTCAACAAGCCTCTTAAAAGGGGCTATGTGGTTTTATGTACTCTGAGCTAGCTTCATGGAAGAAATACCAACAAGGTATTCTCAAGGGGTCAAAACAACAAAAAAACCTTTAATAGCAGCTTCAGAAAATCAGACAACTTTGGCAAAAGCTTAGAGCAGCATTAAACCAACATAAAACACATCTGAAAGCGTTAGCTCGGTACACTCAACTTGGCAAACTCCAAGCCTCTCTGATTTTAAGTTACTCAAAACTCTGTGAAGAGGGAATTAGAAGAAGGAGAAAAGAGAATAAGGCAGAAAAGATATGGGAAGAACAAATATAGCTACTACTCCTGGTTCCAGCGGTGTTCAGCTGACTGAACTTCCAAAAGGAGAGAGGGTCAAGACTTGTGCTTGCCTCATGCTTTGGTTTAAGTAGTCTCTGGTGGTCCTGGGCCCTTCCCCCAGGTGGGAGTTCCTCTCTGGTGGCCACTCTGGGGTTAGGCCGGGGCTCCAGGACCAGCTGTGGAGCACTGCCTCCAGGGTCCCAGTGAATCTGAAGATATGTCTCTGGTGAGTAAGTTAATTTTCAGATGTTGGCATTGGTGAGATTTTGAAGGACTGGGATGGGAACACTGACTAGTTCAGTATTATCTGCACCACATTATGAGAGAGTGTTTTGTGCAAACACAATTTGAGTTTGTGGATAAGGAAAACTGATTCAGACACTCAGACAGAGTTTAAAATAAATGAAAGATTTTGGATGGAATAAGGGGGAAAATAATTTGTCTTTCTCTATGACTTAAAGCATAAGGCAAACCTTGCTGTTTGTAATGCCTTGTTTTTCCGAACTAATTTCAGTCAAAAGTGAGTGTACTGTAGTCATCATAGTAGACCTAAGGTGAGTGGTTGAATCCTGCCAGTCTGTTGATAACTGGAGTGATACCCAAAGAGATTCTGCATGGTAATGAGCACTCAAAGATGCAGCTTTTAAAAGCAGGAACTTAACCTTAAAACCTGCAATTAAGATTTCCACAGAGACAGCTGTGAAAGAATCAATGGTGTTGCAAAATAAACAAGTTGTAGAGTGTCAGATATGTAAAGTTGCCTGAAAGTAAAAGAAAAAGCCAGGAGTAAACAAGATATGAAATGTTTTCAGTGCTGTAACTCCTCATATGACCTTAATGTTTTGCTATAAATGTGAGCAATTCAGAAAAAGAGACCATGGAGGATCATATTTACAAGAAGTGTTACATTTCATCAAGAGATAAGCATATGAAGCCAAAAAATAAAAGAGTATATAATGCATTATGTGATGGATATTAGCAATGGCTGGGATTCTTCCTTACTGTACAATAATAGGAAGAAGAAATCCGTTTCACATTTCAGAATACAATTCAGGATGTTAACAGATAATGGTTCGTCTACATATTGAATATGCTGTAGGAAAAAAATGTATCTGAAAGATAATCATAAAGGATGCAAAAATCAAGCAATACAAAGCTGCAAAATTACAGTAATGAGGTTGCTTTAAATCAGTTTTATGTTTACGTGTCTACAGAGAGGTGGAACCAATGTTTCCCTGAACGTTCTCAAGGACACTCAATTTATCCATTTAAAAACACTCATTTCAAGAGCACAGAATCACTAAACATTCAAAGCTAAGGTGGGTGTATCCATCATGTACAGCAACAGGAACTCCTCCTGTGGCACTGTCTTCATTGACATAATCAACCATGTCACTCATTTAATACAAAGTTGGGGATGATCATTGACTATTGTCATCATTCAAAATGAGTGATGTAAAGCCTTGTTTAGCACACACTTTTCAGCCCCTGATTCTGAAAACACTGAATTATTCATTTTACCAGAGACTTTCTTCTCTAGAGTCTCAAACACTAGCCAACAGGTCTTCACCCCTGCCAGCCTATGTTACTGCAGTGCTATTTTACAAGTGAAGTCCAGCAGAACAAAAGGGTTTTGGTGAGCAGTATCTAGATGCTCAGGTCAGCCAAGACAATGGAAGTTCCAGATGTTTTCCATAACAGGACTAATGTGAATAAGGCTATTTTTTAGACTAAACAAGGTGTCTCCGACTAATTTTGCTGTTTTAAAGATAGACATCTAAGAATTCACTTCCCAGATGAATGAGCAATGGCAGCAGCAGGCTGCTTCCTGAAGTAATACCAGCAGGGAGCCATGGTGACCCTGGGGCAGGTAGTGCTCTCACTATGGGATGCAGTCCTACAGGGCCTGAGCACAGTCTGCAGAGCTACAGGCTGACTGCAATGTCCATCATTAGCTCCCAGCATGGCAATCATCCATCAGCTCCAGAGTACATCCACAGGGTCCCATCAGGGGCACCAAGACACGGGACAGAGACAGGCTCTGAGGCAAGATAGAGAGTACATTTAAGGGATCCATCCATGTGACAACCACCCACAGTATAAGGATTAGGTAAGTCCAGGTGGCAGGGCTGGAGACAGGAACCCCTATCATGTAGCCCAGGCAGTGTTTGGAGGCCCAAGGCTGAGCTGGAGTTTGGCTCCTGGGCGTGTGGTCCAAGTGGCACTGGAGCAGCCAGAGACTGCTCCAGGCCATTAAAACCTATTAGAGCACCCATGACACGAATTTAATATGCAAGCTGATTCTCTGCTGGTTTTTGGTATTGTTCTTCCCCCTGCCAAACTTACCTTTCTTTTTTAGCTTTTTTTTTTCTGAATTCTGGTTATTGCTACCTTTCCTCTACATGCTTTAATTCCCAAATAATCTTTCTGACGGGTGCCAATTTGTACAGAACTTGCTAGAATTAAGATCACACTACTGATTTATGGAGAGACTCCTTAGCTTTTGCCACGTTGATTATTATCACACTATTCCTCCAAACAGCTTGGTGACATTTTTGATGCAAGTATTTCATTGACTTATTTACAGACTTTCCTAGGTCTGAAGAGTTCCTGTGTTCCAGCTGGGACACAAACAGATCCCAAGCCATGGAAATGCACTGCAGCACATTCTTCCTACTTTCTCCAGTGTAGGCAATGGATTTAGGTAGTTTTGAAGGAATTATCATCTGTGATACCAGGAAACCTAAAACTGGATATGGGGTGTTTTTCCTTTGCTAATGGTTTTTGCAGTACCTTCTAGTCTTGACTGACAACTTTGTGTCTTCTACCTCACTGCACAATCTTCTCTTTCAGATCATTAATAAACTCTATTAAAAAGCATGGAGTTTAATGGGAAACCTTGGAGCATCTCTCTGTTAATGTGCTGGCATTTTTTTAATCCTCATGTTTTCTATTTCTTAACCAATTCTGTCAGTTTTATCCCCTTAGTCTATCCTTAATATTAAAAATAACTTGTGCTACACCTATCACCAGCAATTTTCAAATTTGTTCATTTTTTTCTCTTTAAAACATCTCTTACCTGGTTTAACAGAGACAGCTACAATAGTCTAGATGCTGATATTGATCTAATCAATGAAAAGATGCTAAGCAGCCTCATATTACTGGTGCCTCATGCTAGAAAAAAACTAGCATGAAGAGGTGGTGTAAGTGACATACAATAAATACTGTCGGTGTCAATGAATCTTGACTTTCTTCCTGATCACTGTTGACAGTAAGAATGTCTGTACCAATATTTCAGAAAGGCTATATCCCATTAGTTAAGGGTTGGGTCGTGACAGAATTGTGATAAAAAGTTACCAGACTTGAAAGAATTTCAGCTCATGTGTCCTGCTTTTTAGGGAAAGGAGGGATACTACTATTTAGCCCATTATGAACTAAGGATTATGGTCTGAGTCTACCTTTTGGGATGAAATCAATCCTAAATATGTGTTACATACGTTCTGTAGAGAGCTTCTGAATTCAACCATTAATATGAACATAGTAGGAAAGATGTCTAACAGCTGAATACCAGCTCTGAGGTGTGATGAATTTTCCAGCCACTTAAAACTGATCTGTTTTAGTGCAGAGAATCTAAAGCTTAGGATTCTGACTTGTTTTCTCAGGGTATCTATATGTCACCAATTTTTAAAGAGGATAACTAAGGTGGTGAGGTGCCTAATTTTCATGTTGATGTAGGCAGGATGTCCCTAGACAAATAGGAGGGTTGATCATCTAACAATGCAATATCTGTGGATGCTGGGTCACCTATGAGATCAGATATAAGCTGAACTGTGATTACATTTTTAGTATCTAAACTTTGTTGACATCCCACTTTAAGCACTTGGGTTCTCATTCGGATATGGCCAATCAAGAGTGCAGAAAAAAAATTCAGCTGAAATAAATTGTACAACTGTAATGGATAATCCTACAGGTAATCCCAGTTCTTTCAGCAAATAAAAGATCAAAGTATCACCTTCACACCCAGCTGTGCACCAAAACCAGGCAAATTTCGTTTTCATGTTGAGCTTGATGTAGTGAGGGATGCTTACCAAGGCTCTCACTGTTCTTCTGCTTCCTTTCCTTTCAGCTCTTTCAATTATCCTGCAAGGTCTCCCTCCAGTACTGATTTGCAAATGGCCTCCCTATCTGACATGGAGATGATGTATTTCAGGGCACAACTGAATACATTTCTAACAGGTCTTGAAAGACATTTTTAGTGAGATTCTAAAGCCTAGGAATCCTCCTTCCTTGTGTGTGGTATGCTCCATTTGTTGTGACCTATGTGATACTCCTAGACTGCTTGGTGCCTTCAGGGCAATGAGTTTGCTTCCCGTGATTATATCATTCTTCATCAACAAAAGACTCAGAAGCTCACTGGCACATCAGTTCTTTTCACATTTTGCAAAAGATCTTAAGCAGCTTGTTAAAAAACAATAATAGCACAGATTAATCATTATGAGGCTGTCTATATTACAAAGTTCTAAAATTCATAAAATGCTATTATTTTTTGTGTAAATTCAAATGTGCAGTCTTTATTTATTAACAGTTTTCACTAACTGCAATGTGTCTTTCTTATTCTACATTATTTGTCTTTCTTATCCCCGACTTATGCATAGTCTTACACACTTGGTTTTATCTCAGTCTGAGGTGACTTAACATTAAATGACCCAGCCTTAGGCTCTGGAGACTGGTTGTATTGTCTTCTCCAGTCCTTGCCAGCTGCATATCTGGCCAAAGGTATTTAAGAAAGGGAAAAAACCTCAAACCTGAAAAAAAAGAGAAAAAGGACAATATATTATGATCTAATCTTATTTAGTGCCAACATAAGAAGCTAATTGAAATCAGAGATTATATTAATTTCCTTATTCTTTCAAAACAACATCTTTTTTTAACTTGACTGTACAGATTATATATTGTAGTGTCTGTAGTGGTCCTCAGAATCTGGTTTGTATTAGATTAAGGAGCCCATATGTTTTTGACACTTGAGCCATAAACTCTTCCAATGTTTCTTTTCTCTTTGATCCAACAAAACCAGTAAAACTCATAAATAGTATTTTTTATGTCTTTAGATTTTTACACCTTTCCCTTTTTTTTTTTTTTCCACAGAAATGCTTTTGTCTCTTTCTAGGCACATGAAGATTACTTACAGGGTTTAGCATGCTCAAAAGTTGTTAGCAGTTTATCAATGCAATAGGTTAAGGTGAAAATGCTTTAGGTCGAAATATACATAACAACATAGCAGAAGTGGATGACAGCAACTGATTTGCCTCTTCATATTATAGGATATTAAAGGTCCTATTGTTGCTTGTTCATAGTTTTCCTTTCATAATGGTGTTATAAATATTTCATCACTGAGATAATTTTGTTTTCTCCTTTGTAAAAAACAATTTCACATTCACAGAATCTGTAGAACATTAATTTCCCATCTTTCTACCTGACAAACAAAACCAAACCAAAACCTACCATTTTTTAAGTTATGTTACTTATGAATATTGCTTTTTGGTGTCCTAATTACCATGTCTTCTTGTAGCCCAGGTTATTTGAATCAGGGGACTGAGAAAAAGAATACATACAGTTGTGTCCAATAAAGGACTAATCACTTTGAAAGGCACACCCAACCTCTTAGTTATGTTATCTTGTCATTTGTAGTGTCATCATAGAGAGACTTAATGCCCTACATTGTTGAAGACACAGCTGCTTCTCATCAGGAAATGTCCATAACTACATAAACAGAAAAAAATGTGATTTTGTGATTTTGATGTTGTGTTATATAAATTGATTTCTTTTTTTGGTGGAATTTTATAGTGAACATAACTCTTTCTTTAACTGTCTTAGTTCAGTGTTATGACTTGTCCTGACAGCTGTTTTACTGATAAGAAAACTTTGCAGAATTAATTATTAATGTATTTTATTTTATTTTAGTCATGCAACTGACTGAAGTTCTGCACCAGTCATTTGGTCAAAGTCTACACACTAGAAAAAAATCTGCTCTGAATTATGGAAAGACTACAGTAAACAATCTGTTTGCATGTTTCCTTTTAGTTAAATCTAGAATTCAAAGCAAGTAAAGACATAAGGCCAACTCAAAATTCTTTTGAACCTGTTCTTCACTATGTGAGGATTTGAGGTTGTAGTTTTGAACTACAAAGTCGGAAAAAAAATTATGTCAAATGCCCAAAGGTCATAAACTATAAAGACAAAAACTTGTATCTAATTTATGAAGTTTAGCAAGGATTTTATTTTTAGGGTCATTTTCTGTCCTTTTTTTTTTTTAAAGTTAAAATGTCAAATGGAGTTCTGTAAAGCATAACACATGTTCTTTCCATTCTCTGGTGTGGATATATTCTGCTTTTTGGGCATTCTTTCCCTGTCAATACTTACATCTGTTGTTTAAAATGCTACTCCTGATACAATTGTTTTTTAAATGCAAACCCATATGTGTGATCTCAAGAGAAACTGGTAAATTTTACCAAATGGGCATCCCTAAATTACATGCCATCTGCAGCTAGTGATGAGAGGAGTAAACCCAGTCAGCTGTGATCTTCCACCACTGCATCTATCATTTTGATTGGCTCTAGGGAAATCAACAGCTTTTGGCTTGAACTTTTCTCACCCCAACAGGTTATTATGGACTGGTTGAGATGTACTGGCTAAAGAATGATTTCTTTCATCCGCAGCTAGGCCTCAAACTGTTTTCTTGTGGAAACCAGCAGAAAAAGTCCAAATTTCAGTAAAGCAAAAGCAGGTGCATGCTCTAGCTCTGATTCAGATTTTATGAGGTATAAGTGTGCAGGCTTAGTAACTCAGAAAGGTTGTTAAAATATGTAAAGCGTGGAAGAATTTAAGAAACATTATTATTGCCTATGTAGTTGTAAATTAATATTACTAGGGAAAAAATTAACTTCTCAGAACAGCATGTTCACATTCTGAAGGCATAATTGTCAAAGTGGGAATTAATGTGTAATAGCATGTTGGACTTTAGGATCATCTGAGAAAGAGAGAGAGAGAAAAAAAAAGGAAAATAATACATAGATGGCACCTCACTGAGGAAAAAGGTCTCTGAAATCTCATTGATCTTCCACTATTATGTTGTCTCTCTACCCCCACCATTAATTTCTACCCCGTGACATATTCCTTTAAAATAATAAAAGTTAAGAGGAGCTAATTAAAACTGCAGGTAAAAAAAAAAAAAAAAGAAAAAAGAAAAAAGGAAAAGGAAGTATATTGAGATACACTTTGTTCTAAGTGACAAAAGGCCTGGCAAATATAAGCGCTTAAACTTCATCAGCCTAACTAAACACTTCATAATTTGTATTTATTTATTCCCTTACTAGATGAACTAATAAGGTCAGAAAAAAGATCTGAGAGACAGCTCTGGAAAAAAAAAAAAACCAACCAAAAAACCAACAAAACAACAACAACAAACAAACTCCACAACAAACAAACCCAATCACAAAACTGACCATATCAGTGTTAAAATTAATCTTTGGTCTTCCAGCTATATCTGTTTTCAAGTTCTGTCCTCTGTGCTAGAAGCTTAATATGCACATTTGTCTTGCTCCTAGAGTGTCTGTAAGATCAATTTCCCCATGGAATTTAAGGGAAAAAATGGCTGATGTCTCTAAACAGCTTTATTTAGTGTCTTTGTGCTGTGTTGCTCAAAAATGTTAGCATTTGAGTGCCTAAAGTACATGTGTTACTATTCGGCTTCAGTTGCCTAAGAAGATTTTTTTAAAGGTCACAAAGAATCATTGAAATATGGGAATTTCTGAGATATCCTGAGTGAGAGTCTTAAGGATAATGACTTGGGGATGATGATTTCCAAACTGCATGTGCATTTAATGTTAGATGCCTGAATTATGTTTTTGGTCTATTAATTTGTAGCAGGGCATCTCAGGCTCTGCCAAGAGTTTATTTATTGTGTGCTTACCAGTGGGGTAACTCAAACAGGAAAAACTGTCTTGTGAGTTATTTTGGTGCCATGGGGTTAACTCTGGCCTGGCATCTCCCAAATGCCAATGAACATCTCACTGCTGAAGTGAGATCCAGAAAGATAAGCTGGATTTCTGACCAACAGGCACCTCACTTACAGACTGTAGAAGCAACACCAAACTTCCACAAGGCAGAAATCTTCTACACCTTCCCCAGAAATGTGTCGAGTTTCTCCTGTGGGTCAGGACACCTGCTGTGGGGTTACCACCCAGGGTTTAAGTGAAAGGACTCTGTGTATGTTATTGTGGTTTTGGTGGTAGTGACATTTGACTCCTAATCAATGCTATTTCTTTTGCTGGCTTTAATATGGGCACCTCAGTGTTGTGCACTGTTTTATATTGGGCTGTAATCAACTAGTAGCTCCTTTAGTTTTATACTGTGTAGTGAGTAGTTCAGATTAAGGTCTTTCATCTGTTGTCTCTTGCCTGTTTAATACAAATTCATTTTTATAAATAGTCCTGATTTGCCATCATAAGATCTTGCAGGTGACTTTTTTAAATTTAAACTGTTGCAAAAATCCAAGTCTAAGGCAGGGCTTGTCTGAAGGTCCCACTCCTCCCATGATCTCATTAGATTCTCAATGCTTTAGTTTTCCACATGTGAAATGCAAAATATATCTTGCT
The DNA here is from genome assembly GCA_013400495.1 of Nicator chloris. Taxonomy (NCBI): domain Eukaryota; kingdom Metazoa; phylum Chordata; class Aves; order Passeriformes; family Pycnonotidae; genus Nicator; species Nicator chloris. The sequence continues at coordinate 66 of WAAE01019722.1, read as the reverse complement.
CTCATAACAGAATGCTGTGAGAGAAAATAATTTAAAGATTGTCAAAATCTCAAATAAAAAAAAAAA
>WAAE01019721.1:0-14894 GCA_013400495.1 Nicator chloris | reverse complement strand
TACATATTGCAACCCAAGACTTTTCCATAGAAGAGATTCTCACCTTTCCATCATTCAAGTTTTTCTTGCAAGAAAACAACTGTGCTTATAATTTTTCCTGTCAAATAAAAATAAGTTCTCATGAAAATTTCTTGGTGTGCTGTTAGATAAAGGTAAAGCCATGCAGGTGATGCAATCACCAGTACCAAGTGGCAGCTGCTTGCAGGCTCTTCTGTTCCAGTGAGATGGCTGAGTTTATCCTGCGGATGAGAAATTTCTGCAACACAACACAGGCCTGAAGGCTGTGATGTCTGTATAGCATGGCACAGCACAGCAATCACAGACCTGAGTCTACTCTGGTTAACTGTACTGTGAATCACTCACTCCTCAATATACAATGGTTTTCTGGTCAAAATCACTACATTCCACCTCTTAATTCACATACAGTTTACCTTCCCCAAAGATGTTATAAGTTACAGATTATATTAGTAATAAACTGTTCGGCTAAGAAAGCTTTGTTTTGGTTTGGTTTTAATGTACTGCAACCACTTTTGGTAAGAGCCCAATGTAATCTATTTGCCAGGTATGGCCAGGAACAGGGCATTGTTGAATCTGCTCATGAAGCTGCTGAGGCAACTTTTAAGCTTATAAACTTCACATCACTGTATTAGTTCCCAAATGGTTTTGTTGCCTGGAAAATAGAACAGATCTTCCCAAAGAACATTAGAGTGATAATATAAAAGCAGACCTTTACTTGAAAGCTTTCAGGTAACACAATATAGCGAAAACTGCACGTGGTACAGTAATTCCGCAATTTTTATAAGGTTAGTTGATTAGTGTACTTATTGTATACTATCCAATTAAGAGGTTAGTTGGTTAGGTAATAATTCATGGGTTCCTGCCCCACTGGAAGTGATCCAGGGGCTTCTTTGCCCCACTTTTGTTGTCTGATCCAGAGTCTGGTTGGAAAACAGAACATCCTTGTAATTGGTTCTCTTCTTGGAATAAGACTAAACAATATTTTAGGAATGGTAGATGATTAGCTTATTCTTCCTAAATGTAGGGTAAAAGGATGGGAAAAGTACTAGGACCTACAGCCATGCATTAGCAATCTATAAAGCTACAAATATATGAAAAATATAAAAAGCAAAAAATCTTAGGCATCAGCTTCTCAGGTACATGGGATTCCCTGGCTTCGAGTCCATCTATGTATGCCATTGACATCCAGGTGCCCAGAGTTTTTGTGGGCCCATTTAGCAAGGGCTTCCTCATCAGGAGATAGAGCATCAAGGGACAGGGGATCAGGAAGTAAAGTAGTGCTATTAACTTGAGCTAAGTGATCAACTGTGGCATTGTGCTTCCTCTTTTCCCAAACACTCCAGGTGACACAAATATCAACATGTTGAACCCACAGCTATAAATTAATGCATCTCATTGTCCAGTTGTCTGTTTGCCACTTATTAACCCATGCAGTTAATTCCTTGTATACTGCTCAAGTGTCAGTATATATGTATAGCTCAGGAGCTGTGGTTTCTCCTGATGTTTCTTGTAGTTCAAATTCTTTTTCTGACAGCATTTACTCAAGGAAATTTGCTTTCTCTATGAAAGATGATTGGTATCCAAAATAAATGCTGCTACTGTAGGTAGCCATGTGCACCCAAAAATCCTTCCCTATAGACAGATTTAAAAGTGCAAAATTGGGAAATATGCAAGAAGTAGGTTATGAAATAGAAGAATCTAGTCTGGAAAGAGTAAGACACTTCCACCCCCACCCCACCCCCAATTTCACTTCTTCCCCCTCCCCTCTGGAATGGAAATAACTGGAACTTTTCTCTCAAACTGTTTTGCTCTTCTCTCCAAGTACAAGCTTCTCTGTGCAATCCATCTCTTATTCTATCTCCACACAGTGGTGTGTCCTGCACTGCATGTGCTTCCTCTGTCTCATCATTCCTCAGCTAACTGCTAATTCAAGCCCACTCTGTGGCTCAGTCCCCCAGCCTTATCAGTGTCTTCCAACACAGCCATCTATAAGTTCGAATCTCCCTTCATACACTTTTTGCTCAGACTTAACCCCCTTCTTGTTGAGTTGGAAGCCACTTTCTCAATCTGTGAGCTTTAACATACCTTAACTCTCCAAGGCTCAGCTTACATTTGTTCTCTTCATTTACAGAAACATTCAAGCACAGAACTTTTCTTTTTTGACACCACTACTGAATCCAAAACCCCATCTGCATATGTCCACTATATGCTTTCATTGCTATGTTGCTTATACTGTTCTAAGGCACATTTAGATTTGGTGAAGTACATAAAGATTATCAGACAACGGTTGCTATAAGAATACACTTGATTTATTAGTATGGAATTTTATATTTTTTACTACTATTAGTGAAACTAACTAAAATTAATTTACAATTAACTTTTAGTCTGTGAGCAACAATGAAATTTTATATATGGACAGAAGTCTCAAAAGTAGTTCATTTTGACTTAAAGGTGACCATCATGAAATATCAACCAAGGATTCACAGTCCCTTGAAGGTATTGTTTACTTTTTATATCAAAATCACATCTACATCTACATAAATAATATTATAGAACACTTGTACTCTTACGCTTTTTGTTTATCAGTCACTAGAGATAACATTTTATTACACCTTTATGAAATATTGATAGCAATATAATAAAAAATATATTCAGCTTGTAGGAGGTATGTTACATACTTGAAAAGGAGATAATCTTGTTCATTTCCATTTGAATTAATGAGATCTCTACGGTCTTTGCCCATAACAAGAGGGAAAAACAAAGTCAAGAAGTATGAAGTAAATAAAAAAAAGAGAATTACATTTTTGGAGAGTATTTTATTTATTATGCAGGTTTTTTCCTACCTCAGATGGGCTAATCTGATCTTTACCAAAAAAATTATACCACAACTAGCGTCCCTGAAAGAGTTGTTAGCAGAAAATGCAAATAATAAGGTGCGAACTTAGTCTAGATATACCTTTTCCAGACATGTGGAAGTAAAGGAGAAAGGAAAACAAATTTTTTTTCTTTAAAACTGAAATGTGGGGAAAAGTTGAAAACTGTATGATTGTTACTTGTTTATCAAAATTTTATTTTCTCATAGAAACTGAACTTTTTAAAGGAACAAAAATGCATATACTCTTTAGCTAATACATTCAGGGGTTTTTATACATTTATGAACTAAATTAATATAATTCAAAATTTATTACAATGAAAATTATGACAAGTATACTGAAAACTAAGGCATTGAAGTGTGAGTTGTTTTCTCTTGAAGTACTTCTAACATGGGAAGAAATAAAATGCTGAAAACAGAAAGCATCGGTGTTGCTAATTTATAGACAGAAATTAAAATTGTATATAACATGAGCTGTTTGTGAATAGAAATCTAGTGTTATGATACAGATGCAGAAGATAGTGATGTTTTTAAAGAGTGAAAATTATGTGTTATATGCAAATCTATAGCCATACATACATATATTCATTATAATGTAGTTAGGGCAATATCATATTAGGAACCAAGGATAAAACTGGCCAGCATCTAAGAAGGAAATGTAAGGTGAAATGGGTAATGCCTTTCTCAAACACTGCCTGATGTAATTCGTGCTCTTGTTGTAAGAGCCAGATAACACAAACCCTTTGCTATCTGTGTAGCATCAAACAGGATTCTGACTCATGCGCAGCATGTCATTCAGACCCCATTCGCGGAAGAAGGTCCCCCCTCTTCAGTCATTGAAGCTATTATAAGATTCGATTGCAAGAAAACAACTCTATTAATCATGTCTATTGTCTCAAACCTTATATTTGCTGCCACCTAACTGCATTATTGCTTAATACATAAGATGGCTCAGTCATCTGATTTGCCCATTCTGTAATTTCTCTGCTGGGATATTAGTCTCTGCTACCCTCATTCCAGTCCATAATGCTTATTATGCTGCTCATTTAATTTCTCTGTTATCAGTACATCATTTTCTCACTAGCATACGCAACCAGGACATTGTCACCAAGTAAATAACTAGTTCACTTTTCCTCTAACCGCTCCTTTTCACATCCTCTCACAGACTACCAATCAAATACTTTTTACATTCTTTCTTCTGCTTTTTATTCTAGTATCTAATTACACTTTGCATGTTACAAAACAGGCTACCTATAATCAATCCATAACAATGTGATCTTTCTAATCAGTAACCCCTGTGCCAGAAACCCAATTTCTCTTTCTTTATAGCCCTAACCAGGTAATGGATTTCCAGATATGGTTTTGTTCAGAAGGGACAGACAAGGAAGGAACTTTTATCCTTCTTAAATATGTTATCACAGAAGTGCTACCACCATCGCTGATTGGCTCAGCCTTGGCCAGTAGTGGGTTCATCTTTGAGCCAGCTGGCATTGGCTCTTTTAGACATGAGAGAAGCTTCTGGCATCTCACAGAAGTCATTCATATAGGCCTCCTGCTATCAAAACGTTGACATACAAACCAAATACATCATCTGATTCTCTCTCCTATCCCCGCCATCCCACTGGAGAGGTAGGAGAAGTGAGTGGCTGGGTGGGAGCTTGGCTGTTAGCCAAGGCTAACCCACCACACCAAGGAAGTAGTCAAAAAATGTAATAGATACACATGCAAAGTACAGACACAATCAACCATGTAGAAACCAAAACAGGCAGACAGCAGTAGCTTTACCAGCACCCACATAAACACCAGCAGCACTCACATAAACAACACAGATCAACCCATCCTGTTCTTCCTTTCCAGTGTCAGAGAGGAGCAAGGGCCATCTGTTCCCTAAGGGACAGGGCACAAAAACCAATAACATAGCCAGCAGGTCAGAGGCTTCACCAGCTAGGGAACAGCCTTACAGTATGCAAGCAAAAGGAGCACAGCAGACCCAGAGATGGAAGCTAGATTAAACCAAGAGCCTAGATCATCAGGCAAGTTCATGTTGATGAGCCAGGTCCAAAGTACAGCCAAAAGTTAATCCACAGGTCAGGATCAGAACCATGTTTGGTGAGGGAAAACAGGGTCAGATACAGGCTAATGATTGCTAGGAAGGTTCACAGCAATAATATCTCTGATGCCAAAACAATCCACAAGTCATTGCAGATTGATCCCAATGGGACTGATAGCCAGGCACAAGCAATCCTGTGGTTGAGGTAGAGACCACTACTCCTGCAACATAGCTCAAACAGAAAGCAGGGGTCCTGCTCCTAGGGTCATGGAGAGAGGCTATAGGTGAAGGCAAAAGGTGAGGCTACTCAGGGCCCTGACAGGATTGATTAGGATTGAAGTTGACTCATGGAACATATACCCTCAGTCTTGATTCATGTGCACACTCTCATTTGCAGATCCCTTGAACAGTATCATGGACTTGAGGTCCACCCAGTAGCCAGGCCCAGACCAAGCCCTTTATTCAGTCATGGGCCATGGGTATTTCCAGATGTTGTTCTCCTACTTACTGGCTAAGTCTGACTTGAAGCTTGCTAGCAGAACATATACGTATGCTTATAGACACACACAGAATAGAGAGGGAACAGAAACAGAAAATAGTTAGGAATAGAGTTTAATAAGAAGATAGGACAGACTGCAGTGATTGGATGCAAGGCTTGCCCAGACACACATACTGACCAGCATCTTTCTTAAACATGACTAGCTTCTTTGGATTTCCAGATATGGTTTTGTAGCAGGTTGATCCTCTTTCAGTCTCTTTCTCTCTAGCGAAAGGTGTTTCCTATTCCAGAAAGCTGATTCTGTACTTTCAACATAGTCTCCCACAAAATATTGATTCTGTTTCCTCTTGACCCCATTTCAGAGTCCCTCCAGAACTTTTTTTCTCCCCTCTGCAGCAAAGGGACATCCTGTTGTTAGCAGTAGCTTTAAGAGAAAGATTGTGATCTCCAACACAGAAGACACTGCAAAAGGATTTTATTGGGACTCTGTTCCCTTTACTGTGGTGGTAGAGTGGAACTAGGGCAAAGCTGAAGACAGCTTGATTTATCTGTCTTTAATTATGATTATAAACCCACATTCCTACTGTATTCCTCTGCATTAATATCTTTGAATGTTTCAGGGAAGCCAAGAAGGCTGGCAAATGCACTACATTACTTGAATTGGAGCTTGTACCATCACCACCAGTCAATAAACCAAACTCTGAACTTGTGTCTCTGATACACTGGTGTCACATTTTAGTAGATATAGTTACAGGAAGGTGTGTTCTCAACAGCAGAGATGGAGCAATGAAGATAAAAAGGCAAGGAACAGATTTATTTCTGCTGCCTTTTCAAGTGCTTAATACTCATAAATCAGGCCTTAAAAGTAACTCAACCAAGGTCACAGTGCAAGTTATATCAGTCCTGAAATTAATATACAGGGATCTTTGATATCGTCCTTATACAAAAAAAGTCACAAAACCACATCTCTATCATCGGGAACTTGTCAGTGTGTTACCCCCATCTCTAAAGTTTTACTACTTGGGCAACAAAGCTGCTGTGAACTCTGCCCCCAAAAATGTAGCCTTCAATGCTCTCAGGTATAACAGCATCACAGAGAGCTATATCCATAAGCTGAATCTCAGTAAGTACTGCAGCAGATATGTTTTCACAGTACCATTTAACCAAAATCACTTCCTATGTCATTGGTATAATTTGCAGGCCTGAGACTAGAGATGCTTTGCCCTGTGAGGGAACAAGAAGACGCGCTTGGCTCCCATAGGAACGATAATGGCCGCTTCTCTACTCTCCGCCCACTCAGGTCCTTGATAGAACTACCGAGCCGGAGGAAAAAAGACGCCGTCCAGAGAATGCTTAAATAACGGGGCTGGGCTGAGCGAGGCTGGGCGTGACTTTGTGTAAAGTTGAATGCAGAAGGAGAAGTGACGATGCTATCTATTCTCCCCCCACTGATATAAATAAATTATGGCTCGATGCCTTTATTAAAGATTCAGCTCTTTATTAAAAATTAGCAGTGTGGGAAGCTTGCCAAGGTCGTCTGAAAATCCAGTTCTCTGCTGAAGAAATCCGCAGTCTAGGGTGTGCGGTGCCGGGGTCTCTCAGCAGGGGGTGCTGTCCAGGAATCTCTCTGCAGAGCACTCTGATGCAGAGCACTCTGATGCAGAAGCGTCTCGTGTTCCGATGAGCCTCGGTGATGAGCTGCAGTACCTTCCACTGACCACTGGTGGTACAGTGAGGCAGAGGCTCACCCCCCCACCCGATCTGCTTTTTCCCAGTAATTCTAGCTCTGCCCAAGCCCGGTTTCTTGCCCCAAAAGTCATGGCGAGTATCTAAACCAGGGCTAGGGATGGGTGAAGTTTTTCTTTCCCCCTGTCCATAATGTGTAATTTAAGCCACTTAGATTGTTTAGTCCGTGTCTAAACAGTGCCCTTCCCTTCTAAAACTGCCCCGTCATGCATCGCGCCCTTTCATTTACATGATAGGTGGGTCAACTCTTTCGGCTTGCCCGGGCATGTCCCTATGCATTGTCTGCCCCTGGGGCGGCCTCGCCCACCCAGCTGCACAGAGACAGGAAAGGTGGAGGAGCAGCCTGACATGGCCGCCGTCTATCCCGCTGAGGTCACGCCGGTCAACACTACTGAGTCCTTTGGTACGGGGTCTGTCCGCTCAGTGCCCACACTGGGGGCGCGCCGTCCACCGCGCCACTGTCCGTCCTGCCGGGGCCGTGCTGGCTGGCCCTGCCGGGCCACTCTGCACTGGCGCCAGGTTGCCCGATGTGGCCGCCGCCGAGGTCACGCCAGCCCGTGCCGCTGAGCCACTCGGCCCGGGGCCACAGCTCTGGCGAGCGCAGGTCGGGCACAGCCGGCACCGGCGCCGGGGGTGGCGGCAGAGGGTCGCAGTAACACAGTAGCGGCTCCATATCGCCAGCTGTACGAGTCCATGGTTGTGGCACCAGCAGGAGCCGGCCAGGCGCTGCACTGCACCGGCAGGAACGGATGGGATACAGCCGGCTCTGGCATCGGGGGCGGCAGGCCCAGAGCGCCCCAGCCCCGTGCCCACAGTCCCGGACAAGAGCAGTGGTGGGTGCAAGCTGGGGCTGGCGGCCAGTACCTCCAGCAGCAACGCCGGGCCCAGCCCCGGGGGCGAAACACAGGGCAGGGTCCTGGGCTGGACCGCCACCACCTCCCGCCCCGGCAGTTCTCTGTGCGGCCGTTGGATTGTGCGGCCTCCATCCGCCCCGCCAGCACCACAGGGAAGCTGAGAGAACGGGGCGCAGGCACTGCGGGAGTCAGGGGGGAGGGGGGGGCAGCGCGCACCGGGCATGGGGCTCCGCACACCCCCGGCCTGGAAACATATCCGAGTCTATTTCTTACACCCACTTCCCAGTGCTGTCTCTTTATGGCCGAGGGCTCTCACGAGATCACTATTGGCGCATTGACCTCTGTACGAAAGTGGTAGAGGCTAGTAAATGCGCTCTGAGGGTTGGTGATGGCTCCTCGTGGTGTTTGTTAGAGCTGCCTGTGGCAATTCCTGCCAGACCTCATGTTGTGCTGGCTTGGAGAGCTTACAGTTCTGTTTGTGTGCTTACGGGGTACCCTTGGGGAATACACAAGGATCGGGTCAGGTCTACTTTACCTCTCTGCGCTCTTCTGAGCAAGGCCTGTGTGCAGGGAGGTTCGTGCCTGTTCGTCGGGATTCAAAAATCCTGCTTCCACTGAGCGGAACAAAGAAGCGAGAGAAACGTCTGTTCGGTCTTCTGTTATCATGCACTCAGAGAAGCAGACCTCCACCGCGGTTGGCTGAGCTAGCAGAAGGCTAACACCATGTGGATCCAAGTTCGTACCATAGACGGCACTGAGACACATACTATTGATGATAGGTGTGAGAGGGAGGAAACTCCCTGCTTTGCTTTTTCGAACAGGCAAGAGGACACAGGTGTTTTCCATGGGTTCCTGCCCTCTCAGTGCCCCATCTGGGCATAAGGAAAACATTTTTTTGTGTGTGCCCTGCAAGTGGTTTCTGAGGCCTAGGTGCCACATCACAGACTAAGGGGTTTTGGGGACTCTGGACTCCAAACTAATTCCATCCACCAGAAGAGGAGAGACAGAAGACTCCTTAGAATCCTTCCTGGAGGCGAGTATGCGACTATTGGGGGGGTGCAGTAGGGTGGAGTGAAGCGGCAGCCTGCATCTCCTTGCACTCCCTGGCTCCCTTGTATCGAAGCTGTGAGAGTTTAGCATCCTAGTCCTTTTAGGTGCTGCAAACAGCTTTTTACAGAGAAGGATGTCAGTTTTAGATGATCTCTCAAGAAGTGGTTAATCTACATCTGGTTCCAATGGTATTGGGGATCACTGATTAAAAGGGTTTTTTTCTGTGAGTTGATACTTTCTCCCCTCATCAGGGTGGGGCACACCTTTATCCAAAGAGACTCTCTCGGGCTGTGTTTTTGCTGATGAAAGGTATCACAAGCCTTGATTCATCCTGTTTTTCCTTAAAATCATAGAATTATTTATGTTGGAAAGGACCCTTAAGATCATCGAGTCCAACCGTTAATACTGCCAAGTCCACCACTAAACCACGTCCCTAAGTACCATGTCTACACATCTTTTTAAATACCTCCAGGGATGGTGTCTCGGTTTGAGACAAGTTAGGAGGAAACGTCCTGAAATTAACATCTCTAAAGAAGGCAGGTTTCGGCACTCCCTCCCCCACCACTGATACGAAAGGAATTTCTTGGAGGAAAGTTATCGGCGATTGAGTGAGAGACGGGAACCCTGATTCGGTGATCAGAATTCGGTTTTACTAAGATTTTTCCAAAGCTTATATACCATTTCTAGGAAGGTTAATATTTACTACTACAAAGATAAAGTTAATCATGGTACAGACAAACTTATGGATTTTACAACCTATCTTGTTTAGGAAGGTTTAATTTAATTTCCTTATTCCGGTAAACAGATGTAATCCCATCTTCTGTAATCTTCAAAGCTCTGTCTGTTCTCGCCAGGGCATCTTGGTTATCAAACTAGATCTGCTTCACTATCTGACCTGTGTATTCCCACAGAAAGTGAAAAAAACTGTTTATTTAACAGAGAGTGCACACAGGCACAGGAAAAAGAATGAATAATGTTAGATATTAAAACCTTCTCGCTGCAGAGAAAGCTGGTGGATTTTAGAGTTCTGCTCGGCTTCTCCCGAGGTCCAGAGACGGGATGTGGCGTCCCTGCAGCCTCCCCCTGCCAGACCATGGTGCGGGGCTCCTGGTGATGTTTTGGTGTTTGGACCGGAGCAGAGCTGAACAGTTCCAGGAGAAGCCACAGAAATTACCAGAGAAGCTGTATGCAGTCCCGGGAAACTTCTTGCCTCAGCTAACAAAGAAAAGCTAGGTAAAAGCAAAGCATATACTCCCTCGCTGCAGAGCTGCACACGGGGGAGGTGTGTGAGCTTGAACACAACCTGAGCTGAGGAATTTCCTCAGGTTCCTCCCCTTCCCCCTGGGCCTAGCTTAAAGCTGCAGGACCTATGTCTGGGCATAAAGCAGACGATAGGGGAATACAGTATTTTATAAAATCACCCCAAGACAGATGGTGACTCCACCACTTCCCCGGGCAGCCTGTTCCAATGCTTGACAATCCTTTTGGTGAAGACATTTTTCCTACTGTCCAATCTAAACCTCCCCTGGCACAACTTGAGGCCGTTTCCTCTCATTACCTGGGAAAAGAGACTGACATCCACCCCACTACAACCTTCTTTCAGGTAGTTGTAGAGAGCAATAAGGTCTCCCCTGAACCTCCTTTTCTCCAGATTAAACAACTCCAGCTCCTCATAAGACCCTTCACCAGCTTTGTTGCTCTTCTTTGGACACACTCCAGGACCTCAATGTCTGTCTTGTATTAAGGGATTCAAAACTGAACACAGTATTTGAGGTGTGGCCTCACCAATCCTGAGTACAAGGGGATGATCACTTCCCTAGTCCTGTTGGCCATACTATTTCTGATACAAGTCTTGTTGAGTCTCATATGATTGTCCTCAGCCCATTACTCCATGCTGTCCAGATCCCCCTGTCAAACCTTCCTATCCTCCAGCAGATCAAGACTCCAGACCAACTTGGTGTCATCTGCAAACTTACTGAGGGTGCACTCAATCCCCTTATCCAGATCATCAATAAAGATATTAAACAGGACTGGCCCCGATACTGAGTCCTGAGGAACACCACTTGTGACCAGCTGCCAACTGGATCTGTTCACTGCTGCTCTTTGGGCCCAACCATCTAGCCAGTGTTTTGCCCAGCAAACAGTCCAAGCTATGAGCAGCCAGTTTCTCCAGGAAAATGCAGTGTCAAACACTTTACTGAAGTCCATGTAGACAACATCCACAGCCTTTCCCTCATCCACTAAGATGGTCACCTTGTCATAGAAGGAGTTCAGGTTAGTCAAGCAGGACCTGCCTTTCCTAAATTCATGTTGACTGGGCCTGATCACCTGGTTGTCCTGTACATGCTGTTTGATGGCATTCAAGATGATCTGCTCCATAACCTTCCCCAGCACCGAGGTCAGGTGCCCTTCAGTGTTGAAAGCATAAGCAAAAACTGTTTACCCCTTTAGCTTGTGGACAGAGCTCCATACCCCCAGGCCCAACCAGTAGCGAGACTAAGCCTGTATTTCCAGTAGGTCTCACACATATACAATATGCATACATGCACACACAGCTGGTCACACAGCAGAAACACCCAGCATTCACATAAACCCAACCAACATCAATGGCCTCATCCTGTTCTCCTCTGACTGATCAGGATGAAGGTCTGTTAGTAGGAAATATATACGTATATGCCACGTGGTTCCCTCCAGTAGTTGGGCTTAGACAGTCTACACAGTAGTTGGCCTCTGGATCCCTGGTCTCCCCAGTTGCTGGTACAGACCTCCCTTGACAACACACCAACGCAGATATGTGTGCCTTGGATCTCTCCAATAATTGGGCATACATACTCAGTCCATCCAGTAGCTGCATCCTTGCTCTCCCCAGTTGCCTCACACACAGACATGTATAAAGGGGTCTCTTAGTCAACCCCCAGACCCTCTGGTTGGTCCCTCCAGCAACTGGTCTGAACACCCTGGTCCCTCCACTAGTCAACTTCTCCGGTTGTCACATCCCCAGGGGCACACATGCACACCTGGCTCGCAAGCCACTTAACCCACTCTCCAGCTAGTTAGGTGGTCACACACCAACATGCGTACCCTCACTCGCTCCAGTTGCTGGCACCCCAGACACATGGGCCCTTGTGACCCATGGTCTGACTCTAGTTGCTAGCATTTAGACCTCTGTGCACACGTACACACAGAACAGAGAGTTCCTTCATCCAGGAAAAGAGGTTAAATGGATTTTAATGAGAAGACAGGAACTAGATAAGTTCCAATTCTTGAATAATTCATTAAACCAGTCGCTGTCATCTTCTTTTTGCAACTTCTTGAATCCTTCCTTGAGAATTTGAATACTGCGATGAATGGACTTGCTATGATCAGAAAGATTCATGTAGCACATGCCTTTAAAGTTCCCACAGCTATGTCCTTGGGCTAATAGCAGAAAGTCTGTTGTAGCTATATTTTGTAGGCTGGCGTGCTTGATGCTATCACTATTTGTTAGCAGCTCACTCAGTGCCCAGGACATAGCATTGGTTTGCCTACTCAGCCAGCACCTTAAATCCTTTAGCATCTTTAAAGCTTTTGCAACAGCAACCCCGGGGGCTAATACTGAGGCTGCTATTCTCTTTCCTTTACCCCAAAAGTTAATTTCATCCTTGCAGTCAGATTCAAATTGATGGACAAATCTTTTATGCCTAATCTTTTGGTCACGAATTATGGCAATGTCAGGTGCTAGCACAGTAAGCCTCCCCAAGCTACATGGTGTTTTGGCTGCGGAACTATTTATTTGCTGGTGGGGAGCAAGATTTCAAAGAGGCAGTATGGGGTGAGCAGGGGTCTTTAAGAGATCATGTTTTGGAAAATAACCTGTATACAAAATAAATCTACAACAAAGAATTAAATTGTGATAGGCTGCAAGATTTAATAAAGACTGAGTATTTGCTCTGTCTTTTCTTCAGGTTTTGCTTGGGATTTTCCCTGTTTGTCATCTCGGTATTCCTGCAATGGCTGTAGGTATGGCTTGATATTCTTAGCAGGAACCTATTGAGGTCTTCTACCTGTTGAAAAACAAGCATAACCTTTCTCCCAAGTGATTAATAGGAAAGGTCTTAAAATTTGAAAATTAACGAAATAAGGATCCTGTCTTTGGAAAAGAATAAAAATTAAAGTCTACATGGAGAAACAAAATTGTATTTAGTTACATGAGTGCTGCACATCCTTTTAGTAAGGCTGTTAGGCTTAGTCTTCAATTAACTTTACCAAAAGGAGGCACGGTTGTACTGTTAGAAATTAACACAAAATTTTGAAAACTGAAAGCATCCGTAAAAACTCACACAAAATAACTATAAAAGAAGCTATACTTTGCATTACTTTTCTATTAGATGACTTGCGTGTTTGAGCTACTGAACACTGGTATGTAATTCTACATGAAACTATAATATTGTGTTTAAGCATTATTGTTGTTTTTCTTTTAGACACAGACACTTGACTGAAATCTAGAAACAGCAAGCAGAGCTCAAAATGCATAAATGCGGAGATTGTACTTTAAACACAGTTGTGCTTTCACTATATTGCTAATGTCTTGTTGGAAAATGCAAGTCTTGCTTTATGTCTAAATTTAGTGAGAAAGATCTAGAAGTGAGTGTTGTTAGAATGCTGTAACAGGGTGAAAGCTGTATAATTAGGCATTGTGGAAGGAAATAGAATATGGCATATTTTGAAAGGGTATGTGCACATGCATGTATACACATGTATGTATACATACATAGCTACACATATACAAACAAAAAGTTTTTTGGCAAAATAATCATTTCACTTAAAAATAAATGCAGTGAAAAACAGTCTACAGCAAGTGTAAAAGGAGCAGTATTTAACACAGTGTTGTTTTGCAAAAGTGAAGTCAGAATTACTGTTATAGAGACATTGCTGTCTTCTCTACTACTGGATTATTTCTTTTTCTAGGGAGAACCTCTAGTTTTCATTTCTTCACTTCTAAATCATGAGGTGTTAAAACATAAGCAGTGAAGGTAGCATGAACTAAGTTGTTAAAGTAAGGTGATTCTTGGAGGACAGTTTGTTTGGCAGGGCTAGGACTTTGCTTTTGCAGTGGTCCTTGAGATATAATCTCCAACGCTGCTAAAGCCTTTGCCACTCCCTGTCCCACTGCCTAAGCCCGCAGGACAGCTGTTTGGGGGTCCCAATGCGGTTACAAGCCTCTATAATTTGCATTTAAGTTGGCTCTGGGTCAGTGGGAAGGGCATGTAACACTTTCTTGCATTCAGGATTTGCATTTGACACGCCTGCTTTTAGCACCAATTAATCTTTAGCTTTCTCTTCTAAAATTTGTATCTTAATAGCAAGCTTAAGGCAGTCAATGAATTTCATATATGGCTTATTTGGCCCTTGTTTTATTTCTATAAAATCCTGTGCAGGTGTGTTACCATCAGGCACTTGAATCAGTGCTTTTCTTGCAGCATTTTTAATATCATCAGGCACTGGCCTGGGTAAATTGACAGCCTGGTCATCTGATTGAATATGTGCCCCTTCACCTGCCAGGTGTTCTAGTGTTAGTTTAACCCACGCCTGACCTGTGGCATTAACTAGTTAATAACTGATTTAAAAGCCTCTTTCAACCCCCTTCCCATAAGGTACACTCTGTAGGTGACAACAGTACTGTCATATGTTTTAAATCATGAGGGGTTAGTACATGAGCTGTGAAAGGAGCTCTAATTAGATTGTTGAAAAAAGGAGAATTTCTGCCATGATCTTTAGCAGCCTTGCATAGTTCTTTTACTTCTCCATATGCAAGAGGTTCCCATC
>WAAE01019718.1:0-22286 GCA_013400495.1 Nicator chloris | reverse complement strand
AGGCGCAGCGCGGCGGAGCCGGGCCGAACCGCGGCCATGGGGCACCCGCCGCTGGAGTTCAGCGACTGCTACCTGGACAGCCCCGACTTCCGCGAGCGCCTCAAGTGCTACGAGCAGGAGCTGGAGCGAACCAACAAGTTCATCAAGGAGGTGATCAAGGACGGCAACGCGCTCATCGCCGCCATCCGCGGTGAGCGGGCCGGGGCGGGGGTCCGGGCGGGGCTCGGCCGGTCACTGGGGTGTGTTCCCGTTCCCTGGGCATCGCCTGCAGCCCCGTGCTGGAGCCGCTTTGGGCCCGTGCCCTGCATCGCTCCGGGGAGGGCTGGCGTTCCCCGGGCAGCGTTCGCCACCCCCGGCGTGTCCCTGTCCCTGCACTGCACCGCCGGGGCCACCCGCAGCTGTCCCCACGCAGGGACAGGCCGGATCCCCCGTCCCCCTGGGGTGACACCGGCGACGGGACCGGCCGAGCTTTCCCAGGCATCTGTCTGCTGGTTTGGGGACAGAGATCGCTGCTAGGGGAAGGTGCTCCGTTATTCGGCATCTCCCGAGCGCGGGGGGAGCGTGCCGGGTTCATGGCTGGGCATCTCATCACTCTGGGGGCCCGTTGTGAGCATGAGAGGGGCCCTCCAGCGCCCCGCTCTAAGTCCTCCTTTTGTTGTCAGTGTTCTGCCATTCTTTAAATCTCAGTGAGCATTTTTCCCAGTGAAATGTCGGTTTCAATGTTGACTTTGCGGGAGTTGCCTGTTCAGAAGTGCTGACAGATCACCGGAGCACCTGGGCCAGGTTGTGTCACCTGAAACCACCAAGTCCCACGTGTTTGACACTGACCTTCTGACTGCTTAGATTTGTTTTCGCTCCCCACAGCTGTGGATGCACCTTTATACACACCTTCCCTGTATTGTCTCCCATGCCTTCCTGGACTCCATGGACTTAAAGGTCTTTTTCCAATCCAAATGATTCCATTATTCTCTGCCCTTACTGATGCCGTAGAATACAGGCCCAGGCTAACAGAGCATCCACGGGGGCAGTGGAGGGACACAGACAATCCACGCTGGTCACACACGGTTCTCCTGCCAGCTGGTTGGTTTCAGTTGGTGTTAATAGGTTTAGCTGCTGCCCTTTTGTTCAGAATAATTCAGAGCTTCCTTGTTATCGAGGCCGTGGCTGGAATAGCCTGTGTTTGCCCATCTGGAAGCAGCAGAAACAAAAGCTGGTGTGACTGAAACTGCCAACGTCACGGGGCTGTGAGACCCTGTTATCCACAGGGTTTTGAGGGTACAAAATCCCAAATCTCTGCATAGTCCACAGGAAAAAAAAACAACAACAAAAAAAAAAACAAAAACAAAAACAAAAACAAAAACAAAAAAAAAACCAAAAAAAGCCCAAAAAAAAAAAAAAAACCCACCAAAAAAAAACAAAACAAAAAAAAAACGAAAACAAAAACAAAAAAAAAACCAAAAAAAAACCACAACAAAAAAAAAAACAAAAATAAAAAAAAAAAAAAAAATAAAAAATAAACCAAAAAAAACCCACAACAACAAAAACAACAACAGCAAAATGGAAACCAGAGGGATTAAAACAAACCTGCTTGCTAATGGAAATGTTTTTCTTCATCACTTTGTTCAAAACCATTTCCCTTTTCAGTGTTTGTAGTGCACAGGGATATGAGGGATTTTGCTGGGTCAGCAGACCCAGCCCAGGGAGACTGGCCAGGGAGGAAGGGCAGAAGCAGAAGAAAGCAGAGCACACCCAGACAGCACTGAGAACCCCCATGGCTGAGGATTTCTTGCCTGAAGTGCTATCGGGTGCTTTTGTAGCTGATCCAGCAGGCTGCCAGGGAGGTCCTGGAGCCAATCCTGCCTGGGCTTCCATTAGCTCCCTGTGTTTAGCTAACAGATAACTTAAAAAAACCAGATATATCTCTGAATCCTATCCATGTGGAGCTGTGGGTGGGAATCTGGGGTACTCACTGCCCATGGCCTCACCACGACCAGCTGGCAGATCCCAGTGTCCACTCAGCCAGCCATGGCTGACAATCCCTCAGTGCCCCTTGACAGGGTGGGGTGGAGGTGCCCTCAGCTGCTGGGATGCAAAAGTGGTGGTGGTCCCATCAGGAGAGTGAGATCCAATGGGGATAGAGGGTGAAGTACCTGAAGGGGCCTATAAGACAAGTAGAAAGGGACTTTGGACAAGGGGTGGAGTGACAGGACAATAGGGAATGGCTTCAAACTGAAAGAGAGCAGAGTTAGCTGGGATAATGTGGAGAAATTCTTCCCTGTGAGGGTGACGAGGCCCTGGCAGAGGTTGCTCAGAGAAGCTGTAGCTGCCCTATCCCTGGAAGTATTCAAGGCCAGGCTACCTGAATGAGAGGAGTGCTTTAGGGGGCTTTAAACTCCTTTGGCCTTTCATGGATTAAGAGAAACTGGTTCCATTCCCCAGTTGGAATCCAACTAATGGAAGTCCAACTGATGTGTCACCAGCTGGAACAAATAAAATTCTGGGGTGAAGCTCTTCCAGGGGCCTGCAGCCCACCATATCCTGGGGAGGGTCATCCTGTAGTCACAGCCCTACCAGTGCTGCCTTTGAGTGTGGTATTTTCTCTTGTTGGCTGACACACCCCCAACAGCTGAGTAGTCACAACTACCTGGGACACCATACGGGAACAAAGTATTCAGTATTGCCAAGTGGGGAATTAAACTGACTAAAGCAGATAATAATATTGTTAATTTGTAACAGGCTTGGGTGTAAAAGCCAAGAATAGAAAATAATACTTTGATTCAGAAGTGGAAATTATTTTTGTTATAAAGTTGGCTGCGTCCCTTGTTTTTCGTGCCAGGAGTATGGAGAGGCACTGGCAGTGCCACATGACAATTCTGATCCCATACACACTGGCAGTGCTGAGACCACTGTGGCCTGTCCCCAGTCAGGAAAGGAGGACTAGGAAGTGTCTGTCCCTTCATGTTGGTGCCCATCCCCTTGGGCTGGCCAGGATCAGGACCTGCTGTGAGCACTGGGGATTCGGCTCCAACAGCAGCTTGTCCGTGTCCAGAGCTCACCGTGGCCAGCACTGGTGTGACAGAGGAGCCTCGCTCAGGGCACCTGCTCTAGGCCACCAGGGTGTCTCCATGTTGTGACTCCATGGCATCACTGTGACTGTAAGAATGGCTGCTTTACAGCAGTTTCTTTCTGTGCTTCAGTGTGGGTTTCTTTAATCTCTCCTGCTCACTGTGCTCTGCTGTGTGTATGATAATGCAAAACCACCTATTTCCCCTGGTCTTTGATCTTCTCTCCCAATTAAATATCAAATGGAGTTGGAGAAATGTCAGATGGAGGCTTTTCTCATTAGTACCTGTGAGTGCTGTGATGGTGAAAATTGTCCTTTGAAGCTCGAAGAGCTGTGAGCTCTCATGCAAATATTGTGTATATGGTTTTGCACTTGATTTCCATCCAGCTTGGAGCTCTGCAGAGTGCCTAGGACTGTGCTGGCAGTTCCCAGCCTCCCCCAGTTCTGTGAGCACTTCATTCTGAAGAATAACATGACAAAGGAATGTGTAGGGACTGAGTGAGCTTTTCTCCACAAATGGGGTTCCTTGGACACCCAGGGAAGGTCCCACCGTCATCATCATCCCTGCAGGTCCCACAGTGCTGTGTGTGGGAACTGGTGTGTCCCCTCAGGGAACTCTTGTGTCCCTCAGCATGGCAGACCTGTTCTGGGCAGGTTTCTGTGCTATTGTTGGATGTGGTGCCTGGGGGTTTAATGCTGTGGAGTGTGGGAAGCAGCATGGCATTGGAACAGGTTATTTTAATGGGATTGCAGCCACCCCAAGTGGCCTGTCTGCCCAGTTCCCCAGAACCCCATGTCCTGGTTCATGGGAAGGCTGTGGGAACAATGGCTGGAATCTGTTCCTGCATTATGCTACAGCTAGATCCTGGGGACTGTGTCCAAACAATCCTAAATCTCCCCTGGAAAATGGGGAAGAAGAAGGAGTCTGTCCCACACCAGGAGAGGCTGCAGCACTCCAGCCAAGCTTCAGCTTTGCTGGGAGGCACAGCTGGACATTCAGGTGCTGCAGTGACAATGTCCTGTCCCACGAAGACAGCTTACCCATGAGACAGTGTGGAGCAGGGGGGAAATGACCTGCTGGAAAATGCATCACTCTCCTCCAGCAATAATGTGGTCTCTTGTACTTATCGGCTCCTTACTGGTCTTCCTCATCCTTGCTGGGGATTTCAGCCAGTAAGGGCACCAGTTACTGCTGGTAACTTGTAAAATTGTCTCCTGACTTCCCAGCTCTAATTGTCTCAAAAGACATCACACCCAGAGCCAGACCCAGCTCTCCTTGGGAGCGTCCTCAGCACAGGTGGGCATAGGGGGTCTCTGCAGCCAACAGCTGCTGATGNTCAGGGAACTCTTGTGTCCCTCAGCATGGCAGACCTGTTCTGGGCAGGTTTCTGTGCTATTGTTGGATGTGGTGCCTGGGGGTTTAATGCTGTGGAGTGTGGGAAGCAGCATGGCATTGGAACAGGTTATTTTAATGGGATTGCAGCCACCCCAAGTGGCCTGTCTGCCCAGTTCCCCAGAACCCCATGTCCTGGTTCATGGGAAGGCTGTGGGAACAATGGCTGGAATCTGTTCCTGCATTATGCTACAGCTAGATCCTGGGGACTGTGTCCAAACAATCCTAAATCTCCCCTGGAAAATGGGGAAGAAGAAGGAGTCTGTCCCACACCAGGAGAGGCTGCAGCACTCCAGCCAAGCTTCAGCTTTGCTGGGAGGCACAGCTGGACATTCAGGTGCTGCAGTGACAATGTCCTGTCCCACGAAGACAGCTTACCCATGAGACAGTGTGGAGCAGGGGGGAAATGACCTGCTGGAAAATGCATCACTCTCCTCCAGCAATAATGTGGTCTCTTGTACTTATCGGCTCCTTACTGGTCTTCCTCATCCTTGCTGGGGATTTCAGCCAGTAAGGGCACCAGNGAGTATGGAGAGGCACTGGCAGTGCCACATGACAATTCTGATCCCATACACACTGGCAGTGCTGAGACCACTGTGGCCTGTCCCCAGTCAGGAAAGGAGGACTAGGAAGTGTCTGTCCCTTCATGTTGGTGCCCATCCCCTTGGGCTGGCCAGGATCAGGACCTGCTGTGAGCACTGGGGATTCGGCTCCAACAGCAGCTTGTCCGTGTCCAGAGCTCACCGTGGCCAGCACTGGTGTGACAGAGGAGCCTCGCTCAGGGCACCTGCTCTAGGCCACCAGGGTGTCTCCATGTTGTGACTCCATGGCATCACTGTGACTGTAAGAATGGCTGCTTTACAGCAGTTTCTTTCTGTGCTTCAGTGTGGGTTTCTTTAATCTCTCCTGCTCACTGTGCTCTGCTGTGTGTATGATAATGCAAAACCACCTATTTCCCCTGGTCTTTGATCTTCTCTCCCAATTAAATATCAAATGGAGTTGGAGAAATGTCAGATGGAGGCTTTTCTCATTAGTACCTGTGAGTGCTGTGATGGTGAAAATTGTCCTTTGAAGCTCGAAGAGCTGTGAGCTCTCATGCAAATATTGTGTATATGGTTTTGCACTTGATTTCCATCCAGCTTGGAGCTCTGCAGAGTGCCTAGGACTGTGCTGGCAGTTCCCAGCCTCCCCCAGTTCTGTGAGCACTTCATTCTGAAGAATAACATGACAAAGGAATGTGTAGGGACTGAGTGAGCTTTTCTCCACAAATGGGGTTCCTTGGACACCCAGGGAAGGTCCCACCGTCATCATCATCCCTGCAGGTCCCACAGTGCTGTGTGTGGGAACTGGTGTGTCCCCTCAGGGAACTCTTGTGTCCCTCAGCATGGCAGACCTGTTCTGGGCAGGTTTCTGTGCTATTGTTGGATGTGGTGCCTGGGGGTTTAATGCTGTGGAGTGTGGGAAGCAGCATGGCATTGGAACAGGTTATTTTAATGGGATTGCAGCCACCCCAAGTGGCCTGTCTGCCCAGTTCCCCAGAACCCCATGTCCTGGTTCATGGGAAGGCTGTGGGAACAATGGCTGGAATCTGTTCCTGCATTATGCTACAGCTAGATCCTGGGGACTGTGTCCAAACAATCCTAAATCTCCCCTGGAAAATGGGGAAGAAGAAGGAGTCTGTCCCACACCAGGAGAGGCTGCAGCACTCCAGCCAAGCTTCAGCTTTGCTGGGAGGCACAGCTGGACATTCAGGTGCTGCAGTGACAATGTCCTGTCCCACGAAGACAGCTTACCCATGAGACAGTGTGGAGCAGGGGGGAAATGACCTGCTGGAAAATGCATCACTCTCCTCCAGCAATAATGTGGTCTCTTGTACTTATCGGCTCCTTACTGGTCTTCCTCATCCTTGCTGGGGATTTCAGCCAGTAAGGGCACCAGTTACTGCTGGTAACTTGTAAAATTGTCTCCTGACTTCCCAGCTCTAATTGTCTCAAAAGACATCACACCCAGAGCCAGACCCAGCTCTCCTTGGGAGCGTCCTCAGCACAGGTGGGCATAGGGGGTCTCTGCAGCCAACAGCTGCTGATGAGCAGCTCCTGCTCCTGGGCTGCAAGCTCTGAGCACAAAACTAGGGCCCCAGTTGGTGCAAATCCAAACCAGACACGCTTTAACCAGAGACTAAAACACAATAGCAGAAAAAAGAACAAAAACCCTCCCAAAAGCCAACTCTCCCCCAGCGCCAGAGCCGTATCCTCAGTGCAGGCAGGAGAGACGAGGGGCCAGCACAAAATCTAGCAGATCCAGCTGCAAGGCAGATCCCACCCCGTGTTCCAGGGCTCAGGGATGTGTTTGCTGGGTGTTGCTTCCTGTGGAGCAGCTCTCTGGCTGAGCAAGTTGTCGTGGTTGGGTTTGCTTTGCCAGTGGCTGAGGCACCAGGCTGGGCACAGGATGGTTTGGCTGTGCTGCGGTGGCCCCAGGCCTGGCTCTTTGTTCCTCGCTCCCTCCCTGCTGCAGTCCTGAGATTCCCTGAGCCAGGAACCACTGGCTTCTGCTGGTTACAGCTGCTCCATCCATGCCCAGGTGTGCCCAGGTCTTGGTTTGTTTTGGGAAGCCCAGAGCAGGAATGTGGGCAGGGGTGGCTGGCAACAGCACCAAGCCAGCCCTCTCCCTGCCAGCTCGGGGGCTGGTGGGAGGGCTCTGGACCAGCATTGGTCCGGCTTAAACAAACCAATGTGCAATATTTTGTGATAGCTTTTTCCAGCCCAGATATGCTTCCCGAGGACTTGCCTGCATACAGCAGCACAAGGGGCCGGGACAAGAGGTGAAGTAATTTTCATGTGTTTAAGGATATTTTTTCTTGTGCTGCACATGAGGCACGCAGGGAGCTTTTCATCCCTCTTCTACTGCCTTTTCTGGCTCCTTCCCTGGGAGGATGTGGGTGTTATCCATGCTCTGTGTGTCTCACAGCGCACGGCTCGCGGCAGCACTGCTGCTGACCTAAGAGTTTCCTCTTGAGTCACCATATGAAGACTCAGCTTTTCTGGCTTTTTTCTTGAGGTATTGTTGGAGTGTTTTATTTCCTAATGCTGTTGGTGGCACACTGGTAACTATGGATGTGGCGTCCCTGGGCCTTGTGGCCAGGCTTTTAACAGGTGGCTTCTGTCCTGCTGGGTGCCAGCCTGGCTCTGTGGAATGACAGGGCACAGCCAGACACCTGTGGCACATCGTGGCTACACTGCATCCTCCTGCCCACACAACATGGCTCTGGCATTGATCCCTGTCTGCCCAGTCATGGATCTGGGCTGCAGGGAGGGCCTGCAGTGCCAGGTTGGGCCATTCTCTAGGGACAGAGGGGCAGGTGCTGCTGTGGGGGCTGCAGTGTTCAGAGCGCTGCTGTGTGGCACTGCCTGTCAGGAACACTGGGGTTTGAAGAACTGTGGGTTCATAGAAAAAAAACTCTGATGAACAATCAGTGCCATTTACAGGTACTGAGCACCAAAATGCAGCAGCTTTGGGCCTCTGGAGAAGTTCAGAAGGCAGCAGTTATTTTTCTTTACCCAGCATGAGTAATGAATTAAATTAATCTTCCAAATGCGTAAAGCTTCTGTCTGAGGTTCTGACATGTGTGAATAAGAAAGGTTTTGGAACCTCATTTCTGTTCTAGGGATGGTGGATTGTCCACACTGGCCTGTGTTACGTCCCACAGCCTCCTCAGCGCCGCAGGCTGAGCTGCTCCACTGGGAGCAGTGATCCCAGGGCGTGCTGGCTGTTTATTCCTGGGGCACATTCAAACATGGCCTGTCTGCCCCATGTCCTTTTTTGTCACCAAATTCTCCATGCAGGTGGATGTGCAGTCATGAGTTGTTCAAGTGGTAAGAGCAGCAGAATAGCCTGAGACAAAGTCTATAAATATAAGTACAGCCCAGAAGTCAGTTGCTCTCTCAGTCTGATCTCTCTCCTTTTTATCCTGTTCCCCCAGCCAAGCCTGATTTTGAAGAGCCCGGGGATGTTTAAAACAAGAATAGATTTATTGATGTTACTAAATCTTGTAGCTGTGAGAATGGAGAACAAGGGATACAATCTATTCCTGTTCCATCACAGGATGAACTGGTAACTTGGAGAGCATCGCGGGAGGCCACCTTTGAGGTGGAAGCCCAAAGCCAGGCCCCCAAGTCCTTGCAGAGGTGCCCAGAGTGGGGGTAGTTCTTGGCAAAGCCCCTCTAAGTGTGGTCTGCAGGTCAGGCTGCCCCAGTGTTGGTCAGGTTGACGGTGCCCAGGAGTCTCCCGGGAGGTGCCAGCTGGCACAGGACAGGCCATGTCCACGCTGGCATCGTCTCCCAGCCTGGATCAGGAGGGATGCGCTTTCCTCCCCGAACCACTTCGGTTCGGATCGCTGGTAAGCCGCCGGCCTCCCTGGCGTGCTGTNTCGCTCTCCTGATGCCCCTGGGAAAGCGGTTGCTGCCCCTCCCTGACAACTCACTCCTCCCAAGGGAGGGGATGTTTTCCATGGCTCAGCTTTATGTATTTTTCGAAGAGTCTGTCTTTCATTCCCCAGCCCGAGGACCTGTCCCCAGGCTGGTATTCTGAAGGTGGTGACTGGCTTCTGTGAGACAGTGATATAAACATGTGCATAGATAGGTGCAGCAGCCAGAGCCACCTGCCAGCCTCACCCTGCTTCCAGCTCGCTGCCTGCTTGGCTTCCAGCCTCAAAGTGTCACCCGGCCGCTGCAGCCACAGCTCACTTGGCACTGCCATCCCCAGGGCTCACCTGGCAGCACCATCCCCATGACTCACCTGGCCATCCCTGCTGCAGGGGCAGGCATCCAGCAGCCTCAGTGTTGGGGGTTCTCAGGAAAGCTGCTGAGTGCTGCCGCCCTTGGAGCCTCCCATGCGGGGTTTGGGAGCCACTGACTGCCCAGCACAGGAACTGCCCACCACTTCCACCAGCAGCGCCAGTGCCCACGGGGCTGGGCGCTGTCCCCTAGATGTGGCTCTCCCTCCTATGCCCAGGTTCATTGTGCTCCAGGGCAGTGCTGAGCAATTCCCTGGTGTGCTGACAGTCGGACTGGGACACCAGGTGATCTGAAATTCCTGCAGGTGTGGCAGCACCAGCCCCATGATTTGGCTTGGTCTGTGGTGAACCAAAGAACTGTGATGGCGTTTCCTCCTTTGTGACTCTGCCTCTGCGACCCTGGGAGCATTTGTTTAAAAAACAGTTGCATTATTTCTTACTGCGCATTTCACCACTTCTGCCGATTTCTAAGGCCACTCATCTTTTCTTAACTTCCATTTCAGTTGGCCACGTGTTCTGGGCTGGCTGCCCTGTGTCTCTTTCCGATTTTGCTGAAGAAACTCCTCCAGCTTTGCAGGGCTGCTAGGTTGATTTGAAAGGCCAGCAAAATGCCAAAGGGGAAAAAAACATTCTCTGAGAAGTTCAGGCTTCCAAAGTACATTTTTACCCATGGCCCATCCTGAGGGGCACTAGGGGAAGTGCTGATGCCAGCAGGAGTTTTGCTGCTGTGGGGAAAGCAGGAGCGCCCTGGCTCAGCTGAGCCAGGCAGGAGGTTGTGCTGCAGTGTCCTGTGCTGCCCTTGTGTTTCAGAAGCAAAAATCATTAGAAGAAATTCATCCAACACACTGTCCCTTATAAAAATATTGAACATACAGCCCGAAGTGCCACCCTGTAGGAAACCAGTTCAAGCCAGTGAATGACACTGGGATAATGGTATGTTCCATGTCTTTGCTTTCAAATGTGGCTCTGCTGCATGATTCTCTTCCTGATCAATGGATCTGTCACTGTGGGGGTCTTGGAAAGAAGATGCTGGATAACTTAATCCAAGGGAGGGTGAGA
Organism: Nicator chloris; assembly: GCA_013400495.1. Taxonomy (NCBI): domain Eukaryota; kingdom Metazoa; phylum Chordata; class Aves; order Passeriformes; family Pycnonotidae; genus Nicator; species Nicator chloris. The sequence goes on along the minus strand of WAAE01019718.1, from coordinate 11,978 downwards.
GTGCATACTTCTCCCAGAAGCTGTATCCCACACCACTCACTACCAGTTTTCTCCAAAACAGACCAATATACCCCAAAACTTTGTTGTCCTTCCAGTCTTGCTTGGTTGCTTTGCGTTTTGGTTGGGATTTTGGGCTGATATGTTGCCAAACTTCCAAGCTGTTGGTGAGGAGACCCATGATCTCCTTGTGCTCCAGCCATCCAGGAAAGCCCCTCTGTGTGTTTAACTGCCTTGAGCTTCGAGGTGCAGCCTTGTAACCTTTGCCAGCTCTTCTGGAGCATGGTGGGTTCGGCAGAGCTGATTTCCTTCAGGCAGTGAGGGAGATAAAGCAGGCGTGAGAATTATATGATGAGCATGAGCCATTGCTGTCTGGGTTCTTGGGTATTTAATTTAACAGTAAATAAGAAAATAAGCCTGTCAAGCACGTTTGGACACTTCCCACAAGGCTGGCTGGGCAAGGAGGAGAATTCGTGAGAATAAAAGGTTGAAGTTTAGGACAGGAAACAGAAACTGTGAAGGGTAGGGGGAGAGTGGGAAGGGGATGTGTGAGTGGAGGGGATCGTCCAGAGGGCAGGTAACCAGCTTGCAGAGCAAAAGGTCAATGGTTAGGGAGAGGTACTGAGAAATGTCTTTACTGGGAGCACAGCCCTGCTCTTCTGCCTGGAGCCTGGGCTGGACTGGCTGTGAAAGGCTGTGAAAGGGAAGCAGCAGCTTATGAACAACTCAGTCAATGAAGGGCTGATTAGGAGAGGTAAATGTGTGACTGAGTGTGAGACATCCAGTAAATTCCTTTGCAAGAGATTTGTAAAGCAGAGCTAAATATAGCAATTTATTTTTAGCAGTTCATGCTAGCCACTTGCTCCTGGCAAGTGGAAAACCCATGTCAGTGTGGGAAAAATGGCCTTTGTCCAATGTGTCAGGTTTTCTGAGTGCCCACAGAGCCTTCAGGGGCATTTGCAGACAGCTTGCTCTGGGTCAATGCCAGGCACTGCCAGTCCTGGGCCACTCTGTAATTCCCTAGTGGTGAGCATCTCTCCTCTGTGCAGCACCAAGAGGGCTGGATTCCTTGCAGGATCCTGTGTGGATTTGGGACTATCTAGAAGGCTCACCGGAAGGTTATTTTTTTGTCCTCATCTGAGAAAATCAACTTGTTTCTGTGTTTGAGCAGCAGTAGAGTATTTGTGAGTGTTCCATGAGTCAGGGCACGTTACCCCGATCCTGATGGCACATCTGGGCTCAGCGGTGGGAGCTCGTGGCTTTCCTGAGGTATTTTTGTGGGACAGAGACTGGGGACTTCACGCAGGTAGTACACACTGTGTAAATCAAACAGGTCAGAGCAGAGTCTGGGCCCTTGGCCGTTTACTTTGTAGGTTGGCTCCTAAAACTCTGCTGCAAGGACAGAGAATTCCCGGGAAGCAGTAGATCGGGTAGTGTGTCCAAAACCTCGTCCCCAGGGTGGTGATGGTGATCAGCTCCATCTCCTTAGTGATGCAACTCCTTGGGGAATTCTTTGGCGGGAGTTGGTAACAATGGGCACATTATTTTCCTCTCAGGAATCACAGCCCTCTCTCTGCATGCTGGAAAAAGGGGGCATTTCTCATGCTGTACATATGCCGTGCACTGCTGTCCACCAGGGAGCAGAAAATCATCCATAGGGACCATTGGTGGGAAGTGTAGGTGTGTCCTCAGTTGCTGTGTGCCAGGGTCTTGCAACATTTCCCTGACAAAAATGGATTTCCAGGGTTGAGATCCCAATCCAAAACTTTCCATGTCTTAAAATGCTCTTGTTTAAGGGCAGAGTGAACTTTTATTGTCTTTTGTTTGCTTATTTGAAAGGAAAGTGTGGCCAGCTTTGATAGTTCTGTTTTCAAGCTGGAGAAGAAGAAAGCAAAATGCAAAGATGGAGCTCCTGCTTAGTTTTGCTCTGGTTATTTGCACTACCACAGTCAAACCCGGGCTGTGTTTTTCCTATTGATTCCTCAGAGTTTTATTCATGGGTTGCTGAAGCTGTGACTGAATTGCTCTGGCACTGCAATCTGTGGGTCGGGTGGATGCGGAACCTCAGGAATTGCTTTTTCCCCCATGGAAATCTCTGCTGGCTGCTCTTCCCCAAGCTGCCTATGTGTAGGTGCAGGCAGGGAGACCAGTAAAAGTCACTTCCCACCTTCCAGTGTGGGCTGGGACATCCTGTCCCTTCCAAGGAACAGGACAGGGATGCTGCAGCCCCATCACTGCTCAGCTATTCATGCCTTCAGCTGGATCAGATTAAACTCAGGGCTGCCTTTGCACTGGAAGTGTCACTGGCCAATGATTGCAAAGATGATGAGGTTGGGGAGCGGTATTTTTATTTTGGTTTTTCCTCCTTAATTCGCAGTGTGATGCCCTGGGAGCAGCGTGTGATGGGGATTAGCCAAAGAGCTGCTGGACCCACTGCTTGCTCTGCCCCTTGGCTTCTAGAGGAGCAGCAATTCCCACCTGGATGTTTCCTAGGAAGAAGCGGAGTGGTACTGTGTATGCCAGCTGCTGCACAGACAGCGAGTGTCGTATAAACAAGAGCTATTTGGGTATAGATAACGGGGCTGAGGGTGCTGGCAGCCTTGCCCTGGCCAATGTCGTGTGTACCCTCCACACCTACTCTCCTGTACAGTTGGAGATGTTCTGTTGGTTTTCAAATTGCTTATTTCTAAAAACCAGGCTGTCCTTTGCACCTATGTCACGCCAATGTCCCATTGTGTCCCTGTGATGTTAAATGAGGCAGCCCAGGCGGGGCCCTGCTGTCCTGGCTCAGAGATCCTGGTGGTCCCCATAGCTGTCACCGCTGGGTTGTCACGACCACTTCTATTTCCGTGTGCTCAGGGGCATGGGTTCCTCTCTTGGGAACAGAGGACCGTTGCAGTCACACAGACTGTGACCTCTGAGTTGCAACTAGTAAAGCTAATTAAGGATGTGCACCTGTGACACTTTGAACATTGCAGACCCTCGAGCAGCACCTCCGTGCCCCATTCTCTGGCTGTGTCTGCTCACCCTGTTCCCCCGTGGTTCTCTCCTGTGTGGTGATGGTTTCCTTCTGGTTTAAATTCTAAGTACTGGAGGAAAAAGCAGCAGCACAGTCAGTCTGGTTTGGGGCTCTGCTTGTGTTTGTATTTTGTCAGAGATCTGTGGCTTTTGCAGTGGTAGCAGCACTTTTTTGTTTCTGGTTTTTGGTTACCTGTGGTTGCTGTCAAAATTTGAAGTGAGAATTGTAGGTCCTTACTGAGCATGCTGTGAGGCACATCCAGAGCCAGCTGCTGGCTCTGGAGGCGTGTTTATCCACACAGGAATACAGCCCCAAGTTCTGTGTGCCTCCTGAGGCCGGCACGGCTGGCGCTGGTGCTCCTGCAGCCCGGCTGGGGCCATTCTGTGCAGGAATGGAACTTCATTTTGACCAGAGTAAATTATTGTAACCACAAATGGTGAAACTTGGCATTGCTTCCTGACGCTGGAAGGGAGAGGAGTGCTTGAGGACTCCAAATTCATTTTGGTGTGTTTCCATGGAAACTGGCTGAGCAGGCAGGGTCCTTTGGGTAGTGCTGAGCCTTGGCGCGCTGTTTGCAGGGATATTCCTCCAGCTTGGAGCATGGCATTATTCCTTGATCCTTGGGTCCTGGTGCTGAGGGAGTAGGACAGGCCCTGCAGCCACCTCTCCCTCCTGCCAGGCTCTGGGGGTGCAGAGCAGGAGCCTTTGGCAACCGAGTGTTTGTATTGGGGGGTGAAAACATTTCCAATGGTTAGAACAAGGGAGAGTATGGACTTATCTCTCCCAGCATGGGATGGAGCCCTGCTTTTCCACACAGCAAATCTCTTCCTGTTGGCTCCTTCCTGTGGTCGAGCCTCTTTCCTGTGGCTGTGCCTTATCCCTTTCTCTCCGGCCCCCCTCCCTGCCCCATCAGTGGTGTCCCCACCCTGCCATTCAGGTGCCACTGCGAGAAGGGGCAATGTCCCACCGAGTGTCTCTGAGCACTGACAGCAGTTCTCTGCCTCAGGGTCTGGTGCTGGGCCCTGCAGGGACACAGCCCCCGAGTGGGGACATCCTCTGTCCCCTGGTGCCAGCAGTCAGTCAGCCCTGTGCTGTGTCCCAGGCACACCCCAGAGCTGTCCCAAGGTGCCAGCAGTCAGTCAGCCCCGTGCTGTGTCCCAGGCACACCCCAGAGCTGTCCCAAGGTGCCAGCAGTCAGACAGCCCCGTGCTGTGTCCCAGGCACACCCCAGAGCTGTCCCAAGGTGCCAGCAGTCAGTCAGCCCCGTGCTGTGTCCCAGGCACACCCCAGAGCTGTCCCAGGGTGCCAGCAGTCAGACAGCCCCGTGCTGTGTCCCAGGCACACCCCAGAGCTGTCCCAGGGTGCCAGCAGTCAGACAGCCCCATGCTGTGTCCCAGGCACACCCCAGAGCTGCGGCAGCAGTGATGCTGTCCTGTGCATGCACACAGGAGCTCTGTCAGGAGACAATGTTCAGCCAAGGCTTGCTACGTGTGGGAGTCGAGTTGTGTTGGTCTGGGGAAGCCTGGTTTCCATTAAGAGCTCCTCCAGAGCCTGCCAGGCACGTATGGTATAGGCTCACGCCCCCTCTCCCTCTCTCCCTCCTTCTCCCCTGGTTGACAGGGACATGGCACATGGAGACCCTCTGCCCCTGCCAGGTACCACCTGTGGGACCTGTGTGTGCTGCCCTGCTCCTGGCTCACAGGTACACTGGAGCTGTGGTGCCTTGTCACCTGCCCCCAGCCAGCACCCATGGAGGGGACAGAGAGAGAGAGATGGATGCTGGCTGGGGATGCTGCTGCTTTCAGAGGGGCTCAGGGATACACACGGGGCTGGGTAGGGAGTTTGGAGGGAGGGATTGAAAATCACCTTCAACCAGCGGCAGGGGAGGGGCTGGTTGGGGCCACAGCAGCCTCATGGTAATGGGGATTTGCAGGGGGATGAACAAAGATTCCCCTGAGCAAGTGCTGAATGAGCCTCCGGCCTGGCCTGGGCGAGCACTGGGGGACTGAGGGGGAATTATTTGCTGAGGTTTTCCATCAAGTCAATGACATCGTTCTGTGTGAGAGTTCACCCATTTACGTGCTCCAGCCCCTGGCAGCTGGGGCTAAATAGCGACATTCAGGCCTGAATCTGCCCATTCAGGAGCAAAGGTTTGACCCATCGGAGGGAGCCACTGAACGAGGCTTTTGAGGGAGAAGCAGGGACTGCACTCTGAGCCTGCACCGGAGACCCGGCAGTCCCCCCACCCCTGCCTGCCCAGGGACCTTGGGGAGGATCAGGAGCTCCTGACCTGGGCCCAGGGAAAGCAGGGCAGTCTGGGGACCTGCCAGTATCCCACACTTGGTTTCTTTTCCCCAACATTCATTTCAGTGTTGTCCAATTTTTCTCTCCCCTTCACAGCAGCATTTCAGAGCAACTCATGATTGCCACCACAGTAGTAAGTTTTATTTTCAAATCAAAAAACCCCATCCACTACACCAAGTTCCTATATACAACAATCATGGTGCTGGTTTGGCAAAGCAGTGGTGGGAGCTGGTTGCCTGTTAATGTCTGTGCCATCACATCTTCCCCACTTGTAATTTCATGAATTTCTGAAAGTGCCATCGCTGTGCACCGTCACAAAGGAGTCCAGCCTAGGAGTGTGCCCAATAGCTGGAGTCCCAAACTAGGGAAAGTAGCAATGTAAATCAGCGTCTAACATTATTCCTTTGCTTTTCTTTTTGTCATCTACATCCTATTCTCTGAGGTCAAGCAAGTGCAGCCTCCTTCTATTTGTATCTGAGGAATCGTTGTAGCTTTGTGCTGGATGATGTGGTCGATCCTGTGAGTGTGCTGTCCCTGCTGGCCCTGGGTCAGGCTCTGTTGTGGTGTCACTGTCATGTCCCAGGGCCCCTCTGCCAATGCCAGCAGACGCCATCCAGCCGCTTCCTGCAGCCACACAGGGTGCGAAGACACAAAGCATCCTTTGGGCCAGAAACTTCTCTGGAAGGTCCAAAAATAATTTGGACTGAGCCACAGAAAACATCAGGCAATTTCTTTGCTTCCAGCCCAGACTGTTCCTCAGCAGCAGGAGCAGCGGGCCGCAGGGCCATCTGTGGGTGCCCAGGCAAGCCCAGCTGAGCCCCCTGGCTCAGCTCTGTGCTCTGTCCTCTGTCCTTCCCTCAGGGCCTGTCTGTGTCCATGACCCCACAGAGGGACAGTTATTTTTAGTCCTGCCTTTTTCCTCACATTTATTTTCTGATTCTACAGATTTTTCTCCCATATTATGAAACAATTCCTGTGAACAGTGGCCAGCCTGTCCGACAGCCCCTGTGCTCCAAGGAGCTGTGCTGGTGCACACAGAGCCCTGGAGTATCTCCTGAATGTTTTCCTGCAGGGAAGTGTGTCAGTGTCCCTTCCTGCATGTGGCTGGACACAAGGCCATCGATCGGTTGTTGTACCACGTGGTGCATCCATTAGTGCAGCAGAAGGTTTTTCAGAGAGAGAAAATAACCCAAATCCAATGCTCTCTGCAGGCTCTGAGGGTTATTGATGCTGCAGCATTTTCTGCAGGGCTGAAATTCCTAATGCCTATGGATTTTCATACCTTCCTATGGTCTTGTACCATTCAGGATAAATTCCTAAGACGTGCAGCCTCTGTAGAACAATTGCAGAAACCCGCAGCTGATTGCTCTGTCCTTTTCCAGGATACTCCTCAGCGGTGCAGAAGTTCTCTCAGACTCTGCAGTCCTTCCAGTTCGACTTCATCGGTGACACACTAACAGATGATGAGATCAATATTGGTGAGTTCTCTGCTTTTTGAAGCTGACTTCCAGCAACTGGAACAGTCTCCCTCTCTAGGAATTAGCCTGCCTGATAGTTTTTAAGCAGCCTCAGGAGCTGGGTTCCAGGCAGCTCTTCCAGAGTTCATTTTATGAAGCTGAACAGTCACGGGTCGAGTTTCACATTCCCAATTCAGCGGATAATTTGCAGAGGTTTTCCATGGCTCCCAGCCTGCTCCATGCTGCCAGGTGCTGGGGAGGAGGGGTGGTGCTGACCTCCCAGCCCCTCTTCCCAGTGCTGCAGGGCAGCCTTGCTCCCAGAACTGCCTTCACTGTGCTGGAAAGGCCTCACAGGAACAAACTGCCCCACGCTGCCCTGCAAAGGCACCAGGCTGCAAACTGCTGGGAAAAGGGTTGCTGGAAGTGTCTCAAATGGAAAACAATGGCCGTCTGTGCCCTGAGCAGCCTTGCAGGGCTGCTCCCTGCACATCTGCTTGGGGATTAGTGATCCTAGAGCCGTGTTATATCCCTGCCCTCCCCCGGCACAGCTCTGGGAGTCACTCAGCATCCACGGCCCAAGGGGCTGAACCGAAGGGCTTTAATGCCCCAAACCTCGCAAGTTTCACGTGAAGCTGTTCTTGGCTGAGCGGGATGAGTGGACCCTGTGAGGGTGACTGGGGGCTGCAGGAGGGGCAACAGGGGATCCTCAGCCCCCGAGGTTCTGACCCTGCCCCATCAGACAAAAAACTCAGGCCACTTGCCTGGGCTGAGGGGCTGGGGCTGGCCATAAGCTCACAGGGCATTCTGCAGGCAGGAGCACAGGGCATGCATGGGGTGGAACACAGGGCACAGGGTCTTTTCCAGGCTGCTCCCGAGGAAAAAAAGACAGCGGTAAAAAAGAAAACCAGCTTTTGTCAGGCAGCGGTTGAAGAGTGGCAGCAGTGTGACATTGCTGGTGTCAGGTCTCTCGGCTGCTGTCAGAAGGGGAAGGAAGCAGAGGCTGTTCCTTGGGCTGTTGTATTTAAAGCCACGTGAAGCAGATTGCAGCCTGCCCCCCCCCCGCAGGCTTGTTTCCTTTATGGAAAGTCTCTGGGTGAAACCCGCTGGAAATTAATCAGCCTCCAAATCTAATGGCAGCAGAGGTGCTGAGCTTCCAAACATGTGGGTCAGGGAGGANTATTCCTGATGCAGCAGTGGGGCGTTGACATCTCCATAGCAGCTTCCATCTCCTGCCAGGGTGCCAGGGATCTGTGTGGGAGTGAAGAGCTCATTTGATGCTCAGGATATGGGAGTGAAGCAGAACACTTACAGGCACTTCTTATGTGCTGCAAGAGAACGTGTTTGGGTTGTAAATAGAGCTAAAGTCACGCTGCTCTCTCGTTGTGTGGGCACAGAGCAGCCCGGCACCCGAGCGGGTGGCAGCGGGGAACACTGCAGGTGGCAGTCAGGACACTGGGTTGATGTCTGTCATGAGCAGCCCTTTCCCCTGGGGATGTGAAAGGTCATGGATGCACCCATATTACCCCACAGCTGCAGCCCCTCATGTGCTCCTTCCTGCAGCGCCTCCACTGTCACCCCACGGGACACAAACCAGCTCCTGCAGAGATGAAGGGGGCAGTGAAATGGGATGGCATGTTCTTCCCTCCCAGGTATGGGAACCTGGAATCCTCTGGCTGTAAGGACCTTCCTGGAATGTTTCTGTCTGCCCAGCAGAGTCACTCTGGCATTTCCAGGTGTCAGTTCCCAGGTGTGGCTGGGCAGGAGGTGGCTGCTGGTGGTCCCCCTGCTCCACACTGCCCTGCAAGAGCTAGCAAATTCTGACCCGGGCCAGTAGCACAGACCCACCCCACTGCTCCTCTGCTGGCAGGAGGATCTGAGTCTTGGGTGTGTGGTGCAGGGTCAAATTCAGTGGGCTATTCTGTGACTGGAGCAAGGAAACATGTTCCTGGGCTCTTCCTGTAGAGCAAAGGGAAAAAAAACTGCTAGGGAATGTATTAGGCACTGACATATTCCCTGTAAGTTTGGGGCTGGATTCTCTTTCTCCCTGTAATAATTCTTTTCCTGGCTCAGGCCCCTGGTGTCCATGCACTCCATCATCCTGGGGAGCCACAGTGACAGCCGAGTGTGGCCCTGGGCGTGAGCACCATGAGCTGTAGGGGCATTGCATTGCCAGGTGCCAGAGCCATCACTAGAGGAGAGCTCAGAAGTTCCTGACTCATCAGGAAGGTCTGTTGTGCCACTGCCAGCTGAGGGCCCATGTCACGAGGCTGCAGTTGTTCCCTTTTGTGTGTCTCGGCAGCTGCAGAATAAATCCTGGATTTTTGCAGGACAGGTACCTCTCCCAAGGTGTCTCTGTGGATGACGGAAGAGGGCCCTCAGCTTGCTCAGAGAGTACAGGAGCACCCTCTTCCTGACCTGTGGGACAAGCTAATCCTATGCCTGCCTTGCTGTACACCTGCTGTGCCCCCTCCTGTGCTGCCCTGCCCTGCCCAGCATGCTGCAGGGAGGGAGGGTCTGAACTGCAGAGCTCTGGGGTCTGACAGAGCCGCTCTGGGATATTCCCACCAGGGCAAGAAGGAGCCTGGGACTCACCAGACCTGTCCCACACTGTGCTGAGCAGGCTGGAACTGTGGGAAACCTTCCCAGCTAACTCCCAGGTAGTTCCCAGGTACATTGGGGTGATCAGGTGGTTTCCCCAGGCATCCAGCACACAGCCACACTACTTGCATAGGCAGGTGTTTGCCCAGCCTTGCCTTGCAGCCCGGAGAAATGGGAGTTTGGCTTGGTACTGCCAATGCTCTGCTGCTGAGGTTTCCTCCCCTGTGACAAATTCAGCCCCTTCCCAAGTTATCCTTCAATGGGCAGGGAGAGGGGCTGCATGTTCCCCCTTGGTGTAGGGTCAGCTACTCCCACCCAGTCTGTTATTTCCCCAGGCTAAATTATTCTTATTTCAGTTCGTTAAAAGAAAGATTTCATGCTATTTTTATTTCGTTTGACTCCAACTGCTTATCAATGAGATCTTTTGTTTCACTTCTAACATTTTGGGGAGTGATGTTAGTGTCTGTGACCACGTCTATACCTGCTGTCTTTCCTCCTGTATATGGACTTTGTGTTCATAAATGAATGTGATCTTTATCATTCCAGGCCATTTTCGTTTGATATACTTGTCCTGGTCCTGGCAAGCACCTGCAGCTTTTCCTGGGACAGAGGTGCCAGGCCCATCCTGGTGCTGCTGGCAGCTGTCCAGGCAGGCCAGGCAGCCCTGTCCTGCTGCAGGCCCTGGGGATGGCAGCTCCCCTTCCCCCGTTTGGCCTTTGCCTGCATTTGCCCTTTCTCTGCCGCCTGTATTGCCATCTCTATAGCACAGTTCCTAATAAAAGCTAATTAACATCCTCTTACCTTCCCAGAGCCTTCACTCCTTCATTGCCCCAGGCAGGAGACCCTCCTCTCCCTTGCATAAATAAATACCCCTCAAGGCTAGCCTGTACCTGGCATTGCCTCACAAAGTTTCTGCCAAAAGGGGCCACCTCTTCTCGTTTTCTTTGCCAGCCTTTAGACAGCCATGGTAGGGGTGCAGCCACATTGGGGTGTCCTGATGTGTGTCCCACACTCCGGTGCCACATCCCAGCTCCAGTGACCAGCCTCTTCTTTTCTTACAGCCGAGTCCTTTAAGGAGTTTGCGGAGCTGCTGCACGAAGTGGAGTTGGAGAGGTCCATGATGGTAAGGAGATGGGAACTGGGCTCTGTCATTCCTGACACGGCTAAATGCCAAATCACAGCCACAGCACCATGTGCCTTGGTGTGAGGCTTATCAGAGGGAAGCTGGGAGCACTGGGAATGTCCTTTGTGCTCCTCTGGTCCGTGGTCCTGTGGCCATGGGCCCTGAGCATGGGGCAGCAATAGGTGTTGGGGGCTGTGGCTGTGGCTCTCCCAGGCAGTACAGGCAGGCACAGAGCCCCAGGCCCTGCAGCTGGAGGGGCTGCAGTGTGTGCAGGCTGCTCACCAGCTGCTTCTGTGGTGAAACCAAGGATTAAAGAATGAGAAGTGTTTTTGCTCAGTTCTTGCTGGGTGCAGGAAGGCAGGTGTCCCTGAGTCCATCTGTGCTTGTCCAGCTCCTGCAGTACAATGCACAGCCATCAGCTTCCTGCTGCCGTGTGCCCTCAGCCCCTCCAGGGCTCCTCCAGAACTAGTGCTGGCTTCCCATTTCACTCCTAATTCCAGGAAAAACATAAAAGTTAGGCTCGGTGGAGACCTTACAGCATGCCAGGAATGTGCTGCTTGGCTCTGCGTTCCCCTGCCTCGTGCAGCAGCAGGAGCTCCTGCCAGGCTGGGCTGGAGGGTCCATGGGCAGGCAAGGAACAGCAGGAAACCAGGAAAGCACTGAGATACTTCTTTATTATTAATTACATCCCAGGTAAAGTGGCTCCTTTGGCAGAGGGGGAGCAGTGGAAGGTATTGTTTGCAGGATTATGGGCACTGTCCAGTTTTCAAAGTTGGAGATTTTTGCCCTCTACATATAGGACCATGTCTGTTTTACAGCAGCTCCCTCAGGAGGCTTCGCACTCACCATGTTCATCAGCTTTAAATTCCCTGAAGGGCTGTGGCTGTGTGGTGTCTTTTCCCCTTCTCTTCCCCTCTTCCTTCTGTGGAGCTTGGGACAGAGCCTGTCAGGGAAGTGGGGATGGGAGTGGATGGATTCATCCCAGTGCCAGGCTGGAGCTGGAGCCAGTGATACAAACTGGGATGAGCTTTCCTGTAATCCAAGGGGTGCAGACTATCCAGGAAAGCATCTCTCAGACATGAGTGGAAGAGACACTGGCAGGTTTCCCCTTTCCCTAGCCATTCCTGTGACAGATAACCTTCTGGCTGAATCTCGAGACAAGGGAAGTCCATCCTTTATTTGAGAGCAGCCTTGTTAGGTCGGGGTGGGGGACACCCCCTATCATGGGTGCCCCCAAAGCCTCCTGGGGTGTGGTTGGGGTTTGCTGTGTGTTACTGATAGGGAAGGGCAGATTCAGATAGTTTAGGTGAATTTACCTACAGACAGAGAAGTTTCCAGTCAAAAACATTAAAATCTCAGTGTTCTTGGCTTCTAGCTCTGTTCAGCCTCTCTTTAGGAGAAAATTGATCAGCATCTGGCAATTAAAATGCTTTTTCTTTGTACTATAGGTGCAGAACGCAAGTGATTTGCTGATCAAACC
>WAAE01019717.1:0-44157 GCA_013400495.1 Nicator chloris | reverse complement strand
TGGTCCTTCCAATTCAGGCAACAAATGATGCAGGTGATTTTACTATCATCTGTCAAGGGCTGACTGCTTATGTGTGTTTATTCTGGATTTCATATAATCTGTGTTACTTTTACAATAAACAGATTTATAAAAGAAACAACACTCATATTTCAGATAGGCATATGTTTTATTACCTACATGATAGATCTCTGGACTTGATGAAGACATTCTTACTGTAGAAGTAATAAACAGTATGATATTATCTGTATAAATTGGGTGATAGAAGAATAAAATCCCATAAAATGTTACCTTTTTTTCAGGAAAATAACATTTCCCTTTCTGTAACTCTGAATTCATAATATATGTTATATAATTTGCTACAGAAAATCACTTCTGCAGCAGAATGCCCAGCTGTGCCCTTAAAACAAATTGTTTCATAGGGGAACAGTGCTCTCCAGTGATCAAAGAAGGGAACTGTTTTAGTCATAAAACAGGCAATTTTGGTCTCTATTTTCTAAGCTTTACTTTCTTTTTTCCACAGTGATTGGTAGAATTATCTTCTACATAAATATTCACATTTTCACTTCCAGGATTTCTTTCCCTTTTCTCAATATGTCTTCTGAGGCTTATTGTTTTATACACTTAGTTCCCCTTGAAATTCCCACAGCTTGTCACACACACTTCTGAGAATTTAAAACATTTCTCTGCTAAATCACGGGTATTAGCAAAGTTTTATTTACAAACCTAGTACTCATTTTTGTTCATGAAAATGATATACCTACGACTAATTTATTGTGAAAGTTATTGGAAGTATTCAATTCAAGGTAGTTTGGTTTACATTTTATTGAGAAATTCCTGCGGAATTTTCAACTGAAGAACTAGAGAACCTTATACAAAGTTTTGCTAATCACATAGTCTTAAAGTGTGAGAAAAGAAAAAGGGATAAATCTTTGTTTTCCTGTTATTCTTGTCTCTTTCTAAGAGAGAAATACTAGCATGTTGGATCTTCACTTTATGTGAAGTACATGTGCTTTATATCAGTACACTTAAGGCAGTAGAGAAAAGGAGCAAGACTCATCTTGATATTTTATCCATCCATTAGCCAGAGAGCTGGCAAGCTCAGGCTCCTGCTGTACTCAAAAGAGATAAATAGCTGCACCATCCCTTTCTAAGAGGTGTGAGATGAATCATCTTCCAGAGATAACTTAGTGACTACAGAATGAGCCAAGAGTACTAGTGCAAATGTCCATCTGCAGATGATGATGATGACTAGTTGAGGTGAATGTGCATTATGCTGGTAGATATGATTCAAGGTACTAGATTCTGGACCAAGGAAATAACCCATAAATTGAGGGAAAATACTCACTAAAACCAGAATCCAAAGCCATATTTTGTAAAATGTGTTTTAAACATTGAAATAGAATAGATTCATCATTATACTCTTTCTTGGTTGCCTCTTTTCATGCAGACAGTCCTGTCAGTGTGAAAATGCTAAGATGCAGTTTCAAATAATGTCACAACAGTACAGCCTATAGCCAGGTTGTTCTTCAGAAACAGGACAACACTGTTCCATGCAGAAATTTTCTTCTGATGACTTTCACTAAGCTATGGAGCCAGTTCCTTTTGAATCTTCAGTCTCTTGAAAGCACAAACATCTACTTGAGAGTATGTCGTTGTATTCTAAATAGCAATGACTGCATCATTTTCACGTTTGTTAGGATCAGAACGCAGATGCCATTTCTGGATTAGTACAGCAAACTGCACTAGGGTGGATCTGAAGGCTGAAACAGCTGGTGTTGAAGCTTCAAAGTCCTCATCGTAGCACTTTTGCAAGATTTACCTCAGTCGGGTCCTGTCGGGCCCTACAGACTGAATGACCAGATTGCATTAGCTGTGCTACTGACACACTTTCTCATGCTTGGCTTCAACCCAAATGAATCCAGTTTGAGTATCCCACTGCGAACTCTCCATTGTAAACCACACTACAATGCAAACCAAAGTGAAACAAAAGAGAATTGTTAGATCTTTTCCTGATATGGACTACATGAATTCGAACACATACAGTGGAGACACTTGATGTTCCATGAGTATTGCTACATTTCATATCTAACATGCTGATGGGACATTTGGAAGCCATTAAAGTTTACAAAGTGATGCTGTTCCTCTTAGTTTGTAAAAGCACCTTTAAAATAAAAAAAAAAAAATTACATCCACAACCATGTGTGCACTTTATACAATACCTTTGCTTTGTAGAGGGTATTTCTATAAAAGTTACAGTTAAAGAGCTAACACGGACCTGTTACTTTTCCAGGTTCACTTTTGAAATGTGATTTGAAATATTTTAAAACAGGCCTTGTGACATCTGCCTTTAAAGCTGTTAGATTGTTTTAGTTGGCAGTAGAGTATTTCAAATGTCTTCCTATAAACAATAATGCATATGTACCATAAATTTGTGTTTACTGTATATTTGTGTTTACTGTAGTAAAAAGATTTTGTGTGATCAGCCTGCAGACCTAGAAAAGACCTTGTATCACTAGCAAAATTATATCTTGCTCCTAACCTATTATGAGAAATATCTTTCAACTTCAAAGTCAAGCTTTTGTTGCCAGATATCACAAAGATGACATTTAGAAAAATACAGTGATTTTAACCACGATGTTCTAAGGACAAAAGCGAAGCAAGATTTATGGGGTGATATAAGGCAATAAGAGGCAATGAATACTATCATAACACCTATACTTATGCTGCTTACCCCTACGTTTTGTCCCAGACAAACTAATTCTAGCCATGTCCATACTTTTACCAGCCAGAACTGTGGCCACAATCAATCTTTTTTTGAGAAAAATACTTAGCCCCTGCAAACTGCCATGTTGTAACTAGGTATTGTTTAGGAAAATGATCATGAGTTCATGACCAACAGTGTTCCAGGATCCATTCTAAAAACTTGATAGAAAATGCAATCATGTGGCAAAACCCATGTCCAAACCTGGCCCAGTTTAATTTTTGAGTATTATTATTTTATTAGTATTATTTGAGACTTACCTGCACAGTGCTACCAAAGTTTTAATCCCTGCACATTAATCTTAGTCAAGGTCCCATATTTATATACATGGAAAAACACTTTGAGACACAAATGTATAGTTTCAGAGGTACTTGCTATTTCTGTCATCTCCTTAGCTTTATAGCAATAGACATTCTCTTTTAAAATAAAATCTTAAATAAATATCACAATTTCACTATTAGCTCAAGGGAAGTGGTCACAATACCAAGCCTTTCAGAGTTCAAGAAGTGTTTGGACAATCATCTCAGGCACACAGTGTGGTCCTTGGGGTGGTCCTGTAGAGGAACAGGAGTTGGACTTCAATAATCTCTGTGGGTGTCTTTCAACTCGGGATATCCTGTGATGATTCTATGATTCAATAAAATGACATATCTTCAACTGAGGAGGTTTTTTCTGAATATTCAGGTAGTGGAAAACTATAGACAAACAACCCAGGAAAGTGATTCAGAGACTGTTTCTCTCAAAGCTCCTCTCCTCCTCCTCACTCCCTCTCATTCTTCCTCTCCTTCTCTTCCTCCTGTGAGTAAGGAAGAGCAAAAACTTACTCTTCCAGTAAGTTTTTTCCAGAAAACTTCCAGTGAGTTTTGTTCAGTCTCCCTCATTCTTGCTTTCATTGCTTTTGTGGGAGTTACCACATTTCCTCACTAAAGATTGATGATATGTGTGTATAAAATGTTTTTCTCTGAATAGGGATTTCAGCATCAAAAAAGAGAAATATTTTTCTCATTCACAAAGAAGTAGAATAGCAGAGTAGCCCCATATGAGTTTGGGATAACTTATGTATCATTTAACAGTATCTTAAAATAAGTACTGAAAAAAAGAAGAAAAAGAGACAAGAATTCAGACTTAGGTTTTCCTTGTGGATCTTATTCTCTGAACAATAAAGATAGTTCCTTTGACGAAAGCCACTTTAAAAAGAGATTTCCAGGATCTCTCCTGAGAGTTCAGAAATCTTCGTCCTTGATTCCAGCAAGATATTAGCTGATCCAAAGGCAAAGTATAGCACAAAATCGGGTCTCTTCTGAAGATCTATTTGTATTCAACATTAGTCCTTTTGGGTTTTTTCAGTTTTCTTGTTTCAGGCATAAGAACGTAGTTGCCTGTCACATGTAATTTCTGACATAAAAATGTTACAGAGCAACTAACTTGCTCCCATCTAAGATATTCACATATTTTGAATTAAAGAAAGATAGCTGAAGGTTATTTTTTCATTTTCTGATAAATGTGATGATATCAAACATGTCCTTGCATGTTAAGAGGAATAATATTCCAATTTTATTTTGCTTTGGTTTTGTTACTAAAAGAAATATATTTACCATCTAGCCTTTGAAAATATAATAACTGATGTAGACATTTAGTTTTGGGGTCAGGGTCCCTGTTTACCTATATCTGTAGTCCTACTTAAATATAAGTTATAAAAATAATCCAATAAAGCCAAAAAGCATCAAGGCTGATACTCTTTATTCTCCTTTAGTTATTTTTGTGGAAGATGGATGGTCTAACACTGGCAAATTTAGTCTCTTATTCTAAAAGTTGTTTCTCAATTTAAAATGGCTTCTTGCAGTGACCAGGAATATTTCTTGGTACTTGCTCTTCATTTTGGTGTTAGAGCTCACTAGCAAGGGACCATTGACCTCCCACTGCCCGGTGAACGGTGCTTGGGTGACAATTTTTATAAAGTCACAACTTCAGGACTTGCAGTTTTCCACATCCCTTCCTAAAAACAACTCAGCCAGCCATCTGATTCATGTCTAGAGGTGAGCTGATTCCCTCATCACCATGGGCTGACATCTCACAGCTAACAGCTCCATTTCAGAACCATCTTTGCAATTATTTCCTAAGTTCTTAAAGGGCTTGCAGATAATAATTCTCCCTTCTGCCACTATTCACACTCCATACTCATATATCTAAGGGGTCCATTTGTCCTTAGCTTAATCCAGGTTTAAAATTCCATGAATGTTTACTCACACAGCCAGTCTCCTTACACCACTCCTTTACTCCTTCATACATCCTCCATTGCAATTTTCTGTCTGTACTGTAACTCCTGACTGCAATATCTTAGTGTTCAAATTGTAAACTACTTGACAGCTACTGGTAGCCATGAGTGCCAAAAAAATGTTTGAAGTTATTGACAATTGTTGCCTATGTTTCATAGTGGCTTGAAATACAGAGAATTTTCCAACCACATTTTTTTTCCATTCACTCCTGTTAGTAATACCACCAAAGTCAGCTTCTATGGCTATTCTAGGAGTTTTCTGCCTGTATCCCAAAAACTGTTACTGATTATATTAGGTAAATTTAAAAACCAATAGCATTTTGAACATTCTGTTTCTAATCTTATACCCAGATGTTACACAAGTTTTATTTCTTGGGTTACTCTGTATACTAAAAATCACATGGAGTGTACTGAGCTTTACATTTTCTTGATATTGCTAATATATATGCACTATTTGTTTCTTGCACATCTGCTCTTTATGCTATGGTTTGTATATTTTCATTCAGTTCTCTTTATTCTGATCAGTTCAATTACAGAGAATGCTTGCCTTTCTTTGTATTTTCAGCTTTGATATGCGGGTTCATATTTTGTGCATAAGACTAAAAAATCCTTGGAAGTTTAAAGATTTTAACAGCAAGCCAAATCTACTAGAGAAAGTTTTTATATTTTCAAGTATTCTGAGGAGGTATTGTAAAGGGTAAAACTGAAATATGTATCAGATTCAGTTTTTAAAATGCTTCAGCACTTGCACTATCAAATCCCATTGTCTTGAAATTAGACCAAATTCCTGAAGTGCCTGCAGCTGATTTAAAGCAGTATCCTAGGCTCCAGAGTCACTTAGTGAGTGTCTACTGCAGATGAACTATTCATGCCCCAAAAGTTTCACAGAGATCCACCAAGTCTCACTTATTCCCCACCTATTAAACCACTCTTTTCAGACCAGTGTGATGCTATGATTTAACCATTTATACATTTAAGTTTATACTGGGGGAGGGGAATCTCAATCCATCCCACTCTTACCAGTTTGATGCCAGTGCCAGACCAAGATGCCAAGAGCATGGAGAGGGATTGCAGGTGAGCAGGAGAGCACCTGAAAGGCAGCACAAAGGAATCCCATCCACTCCAGTCAGTAAGGCAACTTCATTGGAATGACGCCTTAAGTTTTAATCAATGCCTACTTTATTCCTTTAACACTGTCTCGCCTCTGTTGCAGGTAGCCTCTCACAGCATCAGGAGCCCTAACTCAAATGCCTCTATGAAAATGCACATCACATGGGGAATAAACAGGAGTTAGAGACACACACACACCTGCAGGGCCACAACCTTGTTGGCATCATGGAGACATGATGGGATGGCTCCTGTGACTGAACACTGAAATGGAAGGACAGAGGCTTGTTAGGAGGGTCAGGCAAGGAGACAAGGAGGGGATGTCACCCTCAGCTGTCACTCAGCTGAAGTCCATGGTGCTTCCTTTGGGGATGGATGAGGAGCCAACAGAGACCTTATGGGTCAGGACTAAAGGGAGGGAATGGACAGATGACATTATAGTGAGGGTCTGCTACAGACCACCCAACCAGGAAGATCAAATCTGTGAGGTTGTCTACAGACAGATAAAAGCAGCCTAATTGTTCACAAGCCCTGTCCCTCATGGGGGGTGTAAACATCCCAATACCTATTGGAAGGACAACAAAGTAGGGCATAAGCAGTCCGGGAGGTTCCTGGAATACATTGATGGTAACTTCCTTCTCCAAGGGATAGAGGAGCCAGCAAGGAGAGGTGCTATGCTGGACCTTGTTCTCATCAACAAGGAGGAGCTGACAGACAATGTCTGTAGTGACCATCAAACAGTGAAATTTGAGATCCTTAGGGCAGTGGGGAGGTCACACAACAACCTGGTCACTCCAGGGTCACTACCCTGGAGTTCAGGAGAGCAGATTTTGTCCTCTTGAGATACTCTGCTTGGTAGAGTCCAGTGGGATCTAGTGGAAAGTGTCCCTGACAATGGGGGCTGGAACTAGATGATTGTTAAGGTCTCTTCCCCATACCATTCCATGATTCTGTGATTACAACACAACCTGATTTCAATAGATGCCATGGTCAAATCAACTTAAAACTACATTCCTCACAAATTTTTCTCACAGTTAAGAGGTGATGTTTTCAACGAGTTGAGAGCTGAATGTCCTTTGACAGGAGCAATTCTCTTTGTTCACACATAATTTTCACACAGAATGACATTCACAGATGAGAGGTGTTTGATTTCTACAGCATTTGAATCCTACTCGTGGCCATGCATACAGTGCTACACAGTAGCTCTAATGTTTTTAAAGTCCACTAAGCAATTGGAAGAAGATATATTGCTACTGGTTGGATTCCTGAAGACAGAAGTATGAGGTTGTCCTATAGACAATAAAGCTGATGTAACAGGATTTCTTTCATATTTGAGTCCTATTTCATTTATGTCAGCCAAATCACCCTGGTTAAATTATCTCTGCTCCACAGCAGATGATCCTTATGAAGTACACATACAAGAAGAGAAAAGCAGGCATTACTCTTGAGCTACATGCATATGAAATGGCTGCTTGTTACTAAAGGGAATATGTAATGCCTGATTTCACTCTCCATTGGCCCCAAGAGAGGTACTATTTTGGCCCTTTCTCCCTTTAGTCAATAACACTTTCAGTAAATTTGTAAGGACATCATTAATTATCTTCAGAATTCTATACAGCTTTCAGTGAGATTAAAATTGCCCAATATATTTCAAAATTATTGAGAAGGGACAGACATACAAACTTAGTGGAATAGACTTCAAATTAATCTTGTTTCATCAGGAAAAAATGCTACATTTTCCATTCATAATAACCATTATCAGGAATTCTTCTGAGTACAAACATGGTATAAAATGTAACAAAGTGCACGTAGGAGTCCTCTGTAAATGGGACATGAACATTAAGTTTATCTATAAAGAGTTATAACTTTAAAAACAAGCAACAAAAAGATTAAAAAATCAAAAACCTGAATCTGTTCCAGTATGTGCTTGATTTCCCTTCTCTATTTATTGAGCTTCTGAATAAGTTATTCACTCACGGTTCCCAAAGTGTGATATTTTTCTGCCAACAAAACAATAAAACAATACCAGAATGCTTGTGTTTTTTCTGTTCTTTTACCTAGAAGCCCTTTATATGTTTTATTTATATTTTTTCCATCCCAAGTAACAAAAAAATCAATCATTTATTATATGCATTTCCAAGCAGGAAGCTGAAGGTACAGCTCCCAGAAGCCTCTGTGTTAACATTTAAAATTTGAAAAACCAGAGATATAACAGAGACTATTTGGAGCTTCCTCTTCTTGGTCTGTTGACAAAAAGCAAGCGAAGTAGGAGTCCTAGCTGTAACTGCTCAGCAGTGGTAATTTGAACAGAAATCAGGCACAGAGGTAAGGAAGTTCCAGCTATAAGAAGGGGTTGGAAGGTTGGAAGCAGGAGTGCCAGAGACACAGCACGCCTTGCAAGGGAGTGAAGTTTCATGCCTTGGCAAAGAGGTAAGATGCAGCCTCAGCATTGCCTTGTAGCCATCCAGGAATGGGAGCACTCAGGGGCTCAAGCTCAGTGGCCACCTTTGTGCAACAGAGCTGGCCCAGAGGATACACCCCCCGATGGGCTGAGGTGCTTGTGGAGCTGCTCTTGGGACTGGTGTGGTGCAAGTGCATATAAGGAATGTCCCTGTAACCCGTATTTGCAGACTCATTTCTGTGTAGAAACATGTATTATGATATATTATGATAGGACTTTAAGCAAGCATTGTTCATTAATTGTTTCTGTTAGATTTAAGCACAAATGTGTTTAACTTTCCTTGAGGGGTACCATAAAAATTCACCAGCACAAGCCTCTTCAGAAAGAAGATTTATTCAGAGGACAATTTTCAGCTAGTTTTTGTTATAACTGTTCTCTGTCAGGAGGAATACTCCAGTTTGTTAGCCTGTATGGTGAGATATTTGCCAACCCTCCATCTAAATTTGTGTGCTTATGCAGGAGATCTTTGTTGAGTATTAGCCTTACTGTATATAAAAATGGCAAAATGTGTGGGTAAGTTGAAAAAAATAGTATTTTTTTTTAATAAAAGCAGGATTACCCTGCAAATAGGATAACAGCTTGGTAGCCAGTGCCAAACCTAGAGACCAGGAGGGTCATTATGTTGGCTACTGGGTGAGCCATGGGGTCCCAGGCAGCTGTTGGGGAGACCACTGGGACTGGGGGTCGGCTGAGACACCCATTTGTGTGTGTGTGAGCATGAAGCAAATGAGGCCAGGGCATCTGGGACCATGGGAAGTCTGAAAGTATAAGCCTAGTCTGGAAGGATCCATAGCGTGCCATTAGACCTCAGTCATGCAATGTCCTGGTCATGTGACAGCTGAGACATTTTACTTCTCATGTAAAGCTATTTTATGTACTAGATTTTTTTCTATTCAGTTTGTCAATAAGTGTTTCTAACTAGTGGAACAGTTTCAATTGTGTCAAATCTGGACCCTTCCTTCGTGTTCACATTTCCTTTGCATATGGAATACAGAAAAAGTAAATTCCCCCTAGCAGAGGAATATCGTGATGCTTTCTAGTGTAAGAAAATGTTTTCCCATTCCTTCTCCATTCTTACCTACCTTATGTCTCAAATGTATTCCACACTGGTCTCCAAATATGCCATTTCTCTAACCATCCTCAGTCATAAAGAAAATGTTTGATGTGAATGAAGGCTTCCAGGGATTCCTAGACAAAACTTGTTTTCCAGAGAAATAACTAAAACCACCATGGAACATCATGTACATTGTTATTTAAAGTAAAATATGGCATCATCTGAGAAAGGTTATTCAGCTTTTGAAAGCTTGAAATTCAGAAACCCATACATTAAAGGAGAAAACAATTATTTTAAGGTGTTTTTGTGGTACAGTGGTTGTGGCTATGCTTGGCAACTGGTTTTTGGGGACTGCATTAACACAGGAGTTCAGGCAGAGTCCTGCTTACAACCCAGTTATCTTAATGCCCATATTATTTCTTCAGCAGACAGAACAAAAAAGTGTTTAGAAATGTGGATAAAATTATTTTTCATTTGAATCAGGGATAGCTATAACAGATACATCTTTATGGAACAGAAATTAACTAGCAGTTTAAAGCACTAGACAGCATTGCCCTAATGGAGTTGAGAAGCAGCAGCCTGAGTAATTTGCTGCCTTCTGTTTTGTGGTAACTCTTGCACCCTGCATGTGCTAACTTCACACTGAAAACACATTTGTCATTTTATCTGACAGTCATCTCTCAAGGATTGTCAGTCTACTGGTCTCTTTTTCAGACCAACAATCTGCTACCCTACTGAGAACACTCTCCACTCCCACCAAAGTGTAATTAAGATTATCCTGTCTGAATGCTCCTTTTCACCCCTACAAAGTTTGGAATGAACTACTACATGAAAAGTGCTCACATAGGTATATAATTAAATCCTTTAGTAATAATCCCTTCATTTAAGTCAGTGCAATATCTTATGAGTAGAAGACCTGCAGCTCACAATTTGAAGTCTCAGTAATTACTGTATTCAGGAACACCACTGTGCCCACACAAAGCTTTCTCCAGATGGAAGCATATGCAAAAATTTGGCCTGATCAGTACTTGGATAGAATGTGTGAGTGAACACTGACTGCACTTGCATCAGGGACTGATTCACTGGGTAGCTTTCCACAGCAGCTAAAATGATGTTTCAGAGTATGGTATTCTTGAATATGCTGCATTCGGATAACCAGCTTTTATTAAAGAGAGGCCATATTAGCAATGGATACTAAGTGAGGGGGTTTTTTACCTAACTTTCCACAACATAAATAACCTCACGGCTGTTGATCTCCTTTCACCTCTTTTCAGTCTCTCTGTATTTTCCCTTGCGTGCACGATTCTTCCCTGGCCTCACTCCTACACAGATCTGCAATGTTATTTTCCCTGGCAAATAGCTGTCACATTCCACTCAAACAAACTACTCCTCTTTGATGGGCACGATGTTATTTGCAAATGAATCATTATATCATTCTCCAGGGTGAAATGAGACTTAGAGTCACATAACATTAAATGGAATATTTTCACCTGAAAACAGGTTTGGTCATTTTCTCTGGTGAACACCTTAACTTCTGGTTGCCAGATCTTCCTTATGAGACGTGCTTATAAATTCCATACACACCCTCCAATATTCTTCTCAATAATCATGAGGCATCTACACCAAATGAACAACACCAAGGAAGAACTGGACACTGAAAGGCTAGATATCATTTGTAGTATTGTTATTGCACTGGGTTTCTAGCACACTATTAGCCTGACTGATTTAGCACTCTTTCCAAACAGTTCACAGGCACAGTTTGTGAGTTATAGACAACACAAAGTACACTTTCAGTATAGTTTGGATGTAGCTGCTCTGAATTGGAAGCAAAGACATTTTAATAGCAATAATATAACCAGATTTTACCACCCAGTCTCAGAATCAGAGGTAGTGTCCCAGCCTAAATGTCCCGTTAGGATCAAGGGATCATTTTAGTTCATAGCTGTGCACAGTGTAACAGTAAAACACAGTAATAAGTAATTTGTCTACGTATGTGTCTAACAATCCCAGACAGGTGTCATTTACACACACAGTAGACTCAATTTTAGTTGACTAATCTATCATACATGGAGATACCTTGCCATATGCCTGAGAAGTCAGGTAGATGAGTCCTTGTTGGTCCCCTTGAAATCCAGGTGGGGTATAGGTGTCTTCTGGCCCCAGAACTAGGTATGAATGTTTGTAAAAAAGTCTACATCTCAGTTACACAGCACTAGGGTAAAATTAGGCCTTCTATAGTAAAAGTAAGAATGGAGAGATCTTGCAAGAGGTCCAGAAGAATCTCTGAGAATTTCTGAGTTCCAAATAAAGACATTTCCATTTAGGTGTCTATATGGAGTCATAGGAGTTGATATCTCATTATTGTCTGTAAGGAACTGAGTTCAATTCACATGTCCAAACATGTTCTTATTGTCTTGTGAAAATAAGACAATAAGCACAAAACAGCCAAGATATTCCAGAGAACTGGCACAAATGGCAGTATACCTATAGGAGACATCTTGTCTATCTGGATGAGTAACAGGGGGCCAAGAATATCTAAGCAACTGCATAAAAATGCAGACATTTTCCCATAACTAGTGCTTTCTATAAACATAAAATAAACTAATCAGACCATATAAATGGCCCATGGGAAATGTGTGATGTAGGTGACTTTCAGCATCCTATTGACCAACCTGAGAGTCACAGAGCCCAATACAGAAGTAAAATTATGTTTTATACTTTTAGAAAAATCAGGGGTTTTTTCCCTTTTTTCTAGCTTCAGATCTCAGTTAGAGAATATGGTTACACAAAGGCATTAAACAATGAACAGGAATAATCTGGAAAGACTTTTCTTATTTAAAATTTTAGTATTCAAACTCCAGTGTCAGTCATGGTAGAAGGAAAGTGTTTATGTAAGATAAAGTTACAAAGGCAGATACTGTTGAAAATAACTGTGGTAAAAAAGGACAAAAGACACATTTTTGCAAAACAATTTTTTATAGTCATTAATTTCTAATTATTCCCAAGCAAAAAAATGAATAGAATAGTGAAAGTTGTTAATGTAATTTCCTATTCATCAGGAATGCCAATATGCTTACTATTTGCATATCACTGAAATTAATGCCACTTTCATGTTTTACAGAATTCAATAAAATGTTAAAAGAATTAGACTTTAAGCTATCAATTGGCAACACATTAGCAGCTTTCTCATAATGCACATAACAAGATTGAATTGCAGGATCTTTGACAATCATTTTCCATTTCAGGACAAAAGAAATTGCTGTCTATACTCACTACACAAAGGAGAGTTCAGCCTACCCAAGCCAATGGTAATTTTATTTTCAACTCACCATGTGCTATCCTATCCAGTCTTTTGGAATAGTGATTTAATTTACATCACTGTGGATGGACAAACACATCCAGATTTAACCATGAGCTACCCTGAACTGCTTCTGATAGCCTGTGTATCTCTATTGCCTTTAGTGGAATCATAATAATGAAAATAAATTAATAAACAGCTGTTAGTGTGTATTGCTCCCCAAGGGAAGGGGAAGGTGACAACGAGGCAGGTAGGGCACTGTCCCCTCCAGCACAAGGGCAATTTTACAACACCCAAACAAGAAGAGCAGAGCAGGCTGGTGACAGACACTAAAGTCAACCAGCAGCACAGAGACAGCCAAACATCTCTGTAGCTTCCCTCTTTTCTCCCAACAGGATATGGGCTACAGCTGCACTTTGAGCATAGACAGCCAGAGTGAGGGGTGTTGCAGAGCTTGTAGCACATGGGCCCCGACATTATTTTCCAGAAAATGTGTCATAAAAGAAAGAAAAAATTAACATGTAACAATAGTCATAAAACAGGTTTACAATATACTTCTGAAGGTCTGAAAGACCAAAAAAATTGTACATTTGAAGTCATTAATCTGATGTGTTCATGGATTGATCCAATGGGATCACTCCCTAGATTCCTTCACCGAAACCCTGAAACAATCATTAATGATTAGAAGTGACATACAGTGAGCACTTCAGGAAATTGCTTTTCTCCCTCTCAGCCCTGCCTGTATAAGGACAGGCAGCCATCTACTGCTAAGGGGGTTGAATATGGATCACCAATTTTGGAGTATTCTGCAAGTTAGACTGGTCTGAGTAGTCTGCATACATGGAAGTAGCTGTAACAAGCCAGGTAGATGTCCCTCCACAGATAAAGTCAAGGGTGTTTAGAGCTCATAACCTGGAGCTGCAGAACATCTTGCAGCTGTAATCACTCCAGGACAATCAATTTTGTGGGATGGAATTCTATATAATAATGATCACTAAAAGTGATCCTCTAATATCTTGGACAGAATGTAATTTTATGAAGAAATATATGTTTAAGTTAAAATACAACTGTAATGACCAGAGTGTTCTGCAGGGCATCCCTGATAAACAAACCATTTCTGTGACGTAAATAATGAAAATTCCAAGTTCCGTTGCTGTCAGATTAATTTACAGGAAAATGTAAAGATAGAAAATGCTTTATTTTAGATCTGAGTCAGAAACAGAAACTCATGGTGAAAGAGCCTTATCAAGAATTACAGGGTAAACTCAACAATTTTAAACTAAAAATTCTCTAAGGGAACACAATTTATTCTCATGGACACGACAGATTTAGGCTGAAAAGTTCTTTTAATTAAGGATACTTACTTAGAAAGTGGAAGTCACATCATTCCCATGACAGCAAAAAGTCGAATAAAAACTGCTTTCAAAAATGAAGGGGACTAAGTAAGTACAAGAAAATAGATCAGCCTAGAGTTATTTAAGAACACAGAAGATGTTGCAATACTCTTCAGAAGCTAGCTCTTCCTAAAATTATCTGTTGGAGAGTTTAAATTCCCTTCTAAATTATTTAAGAAAGAAGAGTGAGTTATC
Organism: Nicator chloris; assembly: GCA_013400495.1. Lineage (NCBI taxonomy): Eukaryota > Metazoa > Chordata > Aves > Passeriformes > Pycnonotidae > Nicator > Nicator chloris. Next base: position 29,612 of record WAAE01019717.1, on the reverse strand, counting down.
TCACCATGCTGCAAAAACAAGAACGATTACTGATAGAAAAACAAAAGGACTCTTATCTGTATGAAGTTTCAATTTCACAAGAAAATAGTCCTAACAGCCAGAATGGTTGGCTTTGAAAACTCTTTTCCATTTAACCACCCTACATTCAGGTTCCTCTAACCAGAGGAAAAGAGAGAAGCAATTCCTGTCTTAGTTCAAGAGAAATTATCTTTGATGTTATGCTCACAATGTTTATCATTCAGCTAAATCCCCACGTTTAGAAGTGGAGGTTGCACTGCAGCCGCTGGAGATAGAAAAATTGAACATGAAAACAACTATGACTTCAAAGTGCTTTGAGGTATTCCAGTGAAGACTGGTTATTATTTGATATGACTTTATTGCCTACAGTAGCATACTCTGTGCACTCAATTTTCCCAGCTTCCTTACTGCTGCCTAGACTGCAGAAATGCACGCTCTGGTAATGAGCAGCACATAGGTAGCCCTAAGGACACAAAAAAATATTAAATAGACTATACTTGAAGTAACATAAATTTTTGCCATTTCCTTAACAAAATGCACCAGATTAAATCTATTCTAAAACTTACCTCTAACAGTGATATTTTTAATACTTTTAAATAGCAGAGAGGTATAAAACCTGGGTTCAACTAAGTGAATTTTTTTTTATCCAGATTTTAATACAAACATAATTAGCATTTTGGAGGGTATGTATTTTGTTTCCTGTAAGTTTCTTCACTGAACTCTGTATAAAAATATGAGGCCTTGCACCAGACAACTGCACAGAACGCAAAGTGATGTAACAGTCTCTGCCCCCTCCAAGGGGAGGTACCTGGGCATTCCCACCTGGCCCAACTGTATATTAATCCATTGAACTCTATTTTTTGGGGAATCCTCACCACCAAGTAGATCAGAAGAAGAGGAACAACAGGACACCATCAGGATCCACAGAGTAGTGATATTTTCTTTTTCTCCTTCTCCTACTTCTCTAATTCTTTCTCTCTCTGTCTCTCTCACACACTCATATTTACTGTTAAATAAAATCCATACTATTGACTTTGGCATACGGGCTTGTTTTCACCTTGATTCAGGCAGAGGCTTCTCTCTGATAATTTTAATAACCAGTTTGTAACATCTCCTTATAGTAATATCAGCAACAAGCTTAGCTCCCTAAAGCCATCCTCTACTTCTTATCCAAACATCCTAAAGACTCATTACCTGTGACAGGACTGACAGCCAGGGTCAGCTTGCTCCTCCCTGCTACAGTATCTCAAACCAGATTTACTTGTAATGCTGAGTCATCTTGACCTGGTTCTGGAGGAATTTAGTGAAAGAAACCATCCATGCTTTTTCAACATCAGTGTGCTTAGCAATATCACCTGAAGTGTTTTAGATTCAAGAAAGATCATATTTTCCTAGCTTCAGACATTCAGCATAGGCATTAAATAAAATGCAAATGAAACTGCAATTCAGGACGAACAGAAGCTTAGCTAAGAGCATTTCTATCTTAAAGCTCTCGATAAACACCTAAACTCAAACACCTAAAACAAATAATTAAGCGCTTAAAATATTCTCTAGATTACTTTATGATTTTAAGTATCAAATCAGTTTGAAGAAAACTCTGAAAATTACCAGCATATTTTAAAGGCTGTATATTTCAAGCATGCATGAAGGTGCTTACTCTCAGTTGTCTGTTTACCTAAATGTTGGGTGAGTATTCTGTTGAAGGTGAGAACAATGAGGCCATTCCATGTATTCCCACAAGGTTCTCAGGTTGAGGCATTGGGGTAGTGGATGGGAATCCAAGCACATTTCTCACCTTATGGACCACATGGATTCTGGACACATTCTCCCATTCTTGTGCTGCTCTACTTCCTGTTGGTCTTCCACACATCTTGTCCTCTAATATCATGTCTCTCCACTCACAGTCCCAAAGCTTTTTTTCTCTAGCCATTAAAATCAGAGCCTCAGTATCTGGTTATCTCACAGTCACTGATGTCCTCCTCAATCTATAGCCCTATTGATGATGGTCTTTGTTTAGTACATCGTTTTTGGGCTACTAATCCATAAACCCAGACAGAGAAGAATATTATTCCATAAACCCAGATATATCTACACTTACTATAACCCTAATCTACCTGTCCCTACAAACAATATATTTGTTAACCTAGAAAATTTATCTAAAAGGTTTGCATGCCACAATGAAATCTTATTCCAAAAGAAATTCTGTCAAGTGGCAAACAAAACATTTGCCACTCTTCTCATGGTAAACTCAATGGAAAAAAAGGAATCATTAAATTTCTAAGATAAAGCCATGATAATAATGAAATTCTTTAGTTATGAGTAGTCTTGCAGTGGACTTAGAAACCCAAAACACGTATTGGAAGTTTTTTCTTCATTGTTCCATGGAAAGACGAATGGGGAAAAAACACAATATGAGTATCTTGCAAGAAGGAAAACTCCCTATGATGAATAACATGTTCACAACCTCTTATCTCTCCAGCATCTAGTCCCTATACAATAACACAGAGATGCAGAAAAACCAGGCTCAGAGACATTTCAAGAAACCACTCAAAACCAGGAGCAGACTGATTATTGAGATAACTGCTTCTTTTGTCTCTAGCGATCATGAANGGAAAAAAACACAATATGAGTATCTTGCAAGAAGGAAAACTCACTATAACAATATGAATAACATGTTTACAACCTCTTATCTCTCCAGCATCTAGTCCCTATACAATAACACAGAGATGCAGAAAAACCAGGCTCAGAGACATTTCAAGAAACCACTCAAAACCAGGAGCAGACTGATTATTGAGATAACTGCTTCTTTTGTCCCTGGCAATCATGAAGTTAGTAATTTTGATTTATTAACAGAATCACAGAATCACAGAATAAGCTGAGTTGGAAGGGATCCAAAAGGATCCTGAAGTCCAACTCCTGGCCCTGCACAGGGCCATCCCCAAGAATCTCACCATGTGCCCAAGACTATTATCCAGACTCTCCCTGAACTCATTCAGGCTGGTGCTGTGACCACTTCCTTGGGGAGCTGCAATGAGATCTCTCCTCAGTCTCCTCTCCTCCAGGCTGAACAGACCAATTGACCACAACCACTCCGCAAAAAGCTTCTCCTCAAGGCCCTTTGTTGCCCTCCCTTGGGTGCTCTCTGTTAGTTTAATACCTCTCTTACATTGTGGCACCCAAACCTGCCCCCAGCACTGGAGGTGAGGCTGCCCCAGAGCAGAGCAGAGCAGGACAATCCCCTCCCTTGCCCGGCTGGCAATCCTGGGCCTGTTGTCCCCCAGGAGAGGGTTGGCCCTCCTGGCTGCCAGGGCACTGCTGACTCACATTCAATTTGCCANCCTCTCCTGAGACAACTTCAGGCCGTTCCCTCAGGTCCTGTCACCACAGAGCAGGAATCAGTGCCTGCCCCTCCTCTTCCCTTCATGAGGAAGTTGTAACTGCAATGAGATCTCTCCTCAGTCTCCTCTCCTCCAGGCTGAACAGACCAATTGACCACAACCACTCCTCAAAAAGTTTCTCCTCAAGGCCCTTCACCATCTTTGTTGCCCTCCTTTGGGTGCTCTCTGGTAGTTTAATACCTCTCTTATATTGTGGCACCCAAAACTGCCCCCAGCACTGGAGGTGAGGCTGCCCCAGAGCAGAGCAGAGCAGGACAATCCCCTTCCTTGCCCGGCTGGCAATCCTGGGCCTGTTGTCCCCCAGGAGAGGGTTGGCCCTCCTGGCTGCCAGGGCACTGCTGACTCACATTCAATTTGCCATCAACCAAGATCCCCAGGTCCCTTTCCATGGTGCTGCTCTCCAGCATCTCATTGCCCAGTCTGTCCATGGATCCAGGGTTGCCCCATCCCTGGTGCAGAATCCAGAACTTTCCATTGTTGACCTTCATATGGCTGGTGATTGCCCAGTCCTCTGATTTGTTGAGGTCTCTCTGCTTTATGCATTAAAATATTATAGCTTCATTCCTTCACATGTTTTGTCTTGTCTAGATTAAATCCTTCAAATGCTTCAAGATTTATTCACAGGTCATGTTTTTGCTAGTGACTTTTTCCTATTTAAGTATTTCAGCCTGCTGAAATTGTTTCTCAGAAATTAAAGCCTGGTACATAGAAAATGGACACAGTAATTCTGGTGATATTTTACTAGTTAACCTACCTCTTACACATCAGATCTCCTGTCAGGACTTACCAAAAGAGAAACTATTTTTTGCAAGAGCATAACACTGCTGACTCATCTTTAGTTGTCATTTCAAGGCAACCCTTCAGAGTTGCTATTTCATCAATCCATACTCCTTCCCAAACCTAGAGGATAAATATGTTGGTATGCCCATTGTTCCTCTGAGCAGACCTACACTACACAGCTTGTTTTTGCCATAACAAACCACTCAGTCTCTACTTCATATACACATTCAGGACTATAATTAAAACTACAGTTTCATGTTCTAGACATTTATCTCCATCATGGAAGACTGGGCACTACTGCCAGCTTCAGGCATTGAAGGAGATAGACTGCAGATGTGACTGAACAGGAAAACTCTTACAATATTCTATACCTAGTGTTTAGTCTTGAGAACTAATTCAGGAAAAGTGAGCACACAGCTGGGAGTGGATGATAAAATTTAAGTATGACAGAACATTATGTCTTCTTTCTGACAGTCTGTGACTACTTAAAATCTTCCTCATGGGCCTCACAAGTCCCATCACCATTATTCTCTGAGTTTTTATGACATGTGTCTTCTTATAGTGTGTAGAAGACTAGTTGTGTGGACAGGAATCCCAACATGAGTTAAAAGAATAAAAAAAGCAAGGAAGCAAGTCCACCTAAATTTCTGAAATGAATAATGTGAGAGGAATAAAAAGAAGCACAAAGGACAGAGGCTTAGAATAGAAATACCTGGAGCCATGTAAGGTATACCTAAAATCACCCTGAGATGCATAATTCACAGGACATTCTACATAGGTCTTTCATATTTGGATTCATTTCTGAATTGCCCTTTGTGAAATTTATATGTGTCCCAGTAGCTTCTTGGGGAAAATAAGCAGAAGCAGGAGTTCAGCAACGATGAGAAAAGATCAGTCAGAGAGACAAGCTGTGTGCAGATGCCTAACCACTGTCAATCCTCTTTTAGATATTACTGGCTGCTTAACTGAGCTATGAACATCATATTTACAGACTATAATAATAGAATCCTTCTAAATACTTAAGCTGTGTAACATCAGACACAAATGGGACATTCAGATTTCTCAATAGTGTGTGTAGAATGCAGATGTCATTGGCCAAAACGTCACAACATATGTACATTTCAGAGCACCACTTTATGTGCAATTAACTGAATATTTCGGCACACATAAATAATGGGCAGATCAAGTTCAGATCTGCATTATGCAGACTTCAGACAGCTTGCATCTTTACAAATTTGATCCTGTATCTGGGGACAAACTTTATTATTTTAAACAAAGCTGTGTTTCTCATTGCCAAGGTACTCACTAACCTCCAAAGTTCAAAAGGCAAGGTCCAAGTACCATGAGATTGATTGTTCATAATTTCTTCCATCTGACAAACAAATTCTACCTTATGTTACTTTAGTATCATTTGGGGTGAAATTTGCATTTACTTTTATGGAATGACAGCCTTCCCTAACTCCACATAAAAAAGGCAGAAGTTATCAGTACTCACTGAAATTATTATGAATTCTACAGAAAAAAGACAAAGGCTTTGTTAAACTCTGTGTGTAATGGGCAAGACACAGCTGGCTTGTGATACACAGTAAGCCATGTAACCAACTATCATTTGTTTGACACTTTTTTAGACACTTTCTATTACTTTAATATACAGTTTTCTCTTTAATCCCACTGGGTATCATCTCACAATTGTGCACACAGAAGAATAAATTCATCTTTTAAGTTCCACTGTCATCCACTTGCTATGTAGGTCTTATAAATGGCATTCATATAAAATTGCAGAGGTAAAAATTGCAGAGAGGTGAGACTATTAAGGGAATAAATGGTCGAATGAAGAGGGAATGAACGGGGAACATCAACTGTATTCTATCAAACCATTTTGAAATTTTTATACTTGGTGAGTCATGAAAACTTAAAACTGAGGCACAGAGTTTTAAGGAGAAGTATAGATCACCATTCATTTTTCTTTTCTCTTTTATTCCTATATAGGAATAATTCCTTTCTGAACTGATGAAGAAGGTGCATTTAAAATCAATGTTATCCTGACAAGAACTACAGAGGACATCCATATCTAAAGGTATTTTATCAGTACACATTGAAAACATTAAAAAACGTCTTATGAGACTACTTCCTAGATGATTTTATGCAGAACACCACTGTTTAGACTGCTTCATGTAGCCAAAGAAGATACTTTCCGTCCCAAGTGGTGTATGCTTGTTTTACTCAATATGCAAAGATATGGTAGCTATGATCCCTTCAGGCTGCTGCTTTGGAGACTGAATCTGAAATTATTTATATTATGCTATTGGTAACCGTTAGGCTCATTGGAAGGAACTGAGTAGCAGGGAGTCTATTTAATTATGGCTTAGCATCAAACCAAGCCTAGTCTTTGTTGTTAGGGTAAAAGGTTCCCACAAAACGACAACAACAACAAGATAATAGTACTGAGATTTCCTGGCACATATGCAGTGAGTTTTGGCTAAGGAGAAGAAAGACGTGTCATGATTTCACGTTTACCAATTTTGACCAAATCCAAGTCACGGCACCAATTATGCAATGGTTTTAATGTTTACTCTGCTGTTGTGCAACATGATTAGGAGAAATGAAGCAAAACAGGCCTAAACGTAAAAGTTACAAAATGTAGTTTATTCACACATACACTAAAAGAATGAAAAAGAAAAAACAATGAAACTTTCAAAACACTTCTCCTCCCCTCACAAACTGTTCACTTTCTCACAAACACATAGAGAGACAGAACCTGTGTTTTTCAGTCAATCTCACCATTTAAAAACAATCCTTCATTACTTTGTAGAGGACTTTCTCTAGAGTTTTATGGAGACATTTGCCACAAGAAAAAAAAGGCTGGTGGCACCTAATGTCACAAACCTGCAAACACCTGGAAATTTTGCAGTTTGCAATTTCGCCTATCAACACCTTTCTCTTGGCTGCTTATAGACTTCTCAGCATATTTGGGGTACTATTTTAAGAATGCTTTCTTCTGATGTACCACAAAGATTCTCGTCTTCTATTATCAGTGTTCTAGTTAACTACACCAGCATGAGGGTAGAAAGAAATGGATCATGGTACAGACATGTTATGCTAAGGCTATACTGTTCTGATCATAAATGGTATGGGTCAAGATATTTCTGCCCCAGTTACTTGCTACTGCACAATCCAATGCTCCTATCTCCTGAAATCCATAGTACATCTGTGCATGTGGCTGTTGTACCTTGGTTCTCTCAAAATACTAAACTGAGAAAAGGTATATCAAGTAACCAGAAGTTCATCACTCCTCCATCCTCATCGACACCTGCCACTGTTCAACCTTGAGGTATATTTATGCTGTATAGCAGAATATGGTGCAAGGAGTCATCAGCAAATAATGAATGCCTTGCTTCAAAATCAGAGATTCATCAGATATCCTCAGAGTGATTCTGAGCCCAAGTTAATAAACCTGCTAAGACATGAACAAGAGATTCAGGAGAAGTCAAGTCATGATGACAGACCTCAATGAGCAACCCTTTGTGGTGGGAAAGGAGCAAGAAGCTGGAGGCAATTATTTCCTAACCTGATTCAACTCTAGAAAGAGCAGTTCATCTGGTCCAATTTTCTGCACCTTTTGAAAACACTATAAAACATTTTGGTGTATCTAGGAATAAAAAATTCTATTATTTTCTCAGGATCTTATAATCTCTTTGTTAGCTGCCTTAGTAATACTCTACTTACTCAATAAATTTTGAAAAAGGCAGAAGCATAATGATCTCAATCCATATCAAGAGATGGAAAAATATCTAGCAGTATTTTCCCAGGGAAACAGTACTAGATCCTGTTGTTATGAGACACAATTAAATGTAAATGTTCCTTTACGGTAAAAATACTACTTAATTTATAAACACATAAAATGGACTTGAAAACTATGGACTTGAAAACTTTTTACACATATTCATAAGAATTTAGTGCTGTTCTTATAAAAACGAGCACAAATGGTTTGTTCTCCCAAGGCTGTTTTTTTCTTTCCCTTTCTCCATTAATTGCAGCAAATTTCAAGGTCATGTGTAAAGTTACTGCACAGCAATATGCATTAATATAGTAAATGCACATGAATGTGTACTCACATATCCATTTCTATTTATTTGTAAAGCAGTTATACAATCTTTGCTTGAAATTAATTTTTCAAACAATTGGATAGTGTCCAATTAATTATTTTTAATTATTAATTTTACTCGTTACTTTCAAGGCTCTCTGTCTCTTAAATAGAGATTATATCAGAGAAATCTAACCCCATGTGATTTAAAACTAACTTAAACTGTTTCAGTAAACAATATACACTAGGTAATGAACTGGAGAACTAGTGAATTGCACCACTGAGGGTTTAAAATATGAGAAATAAAAATAACTTTTGAATTATGTGGCTTAAGAATTGACTAGTATATCTCAGAATACAGTGGGGAATCATTGTCACATATTATTTTCCTACATAAATTTTCAATTTGATGGTTGTAGACCCAGTGATCCATGATCTAGAATAAAATTCAAATTATTTTAAGAATTTTCATAGGACATTAAAGATATATATACTTATCAGCATGAAATGCCATCAAGAATTAGCAGCTCACATCTTAGAAGCAACATATCTAGATTCCCATTACTGTTCCTAAAGTAAATGCCTTGCATTACTGTTCCTCAAGTAAATGCCTGAAGAGATTTTTGAATTGGGCATAGGGATACTGTGACAGTGGCTGTTTAGCTTCTGACTATGAAGCATGTAATTTGAGAACAGTCAGGAAATCTTTGCAACACGTTTTACAAAGGCAGAAAGTGATAGGAAAAGAGGGATTTAAACTGAATAAGGGTAAGTTTAGATTAGATTTTAGGAGGAAATTCTTAGCTCTGAGGATGGTAAGACACCCGAACAGGTTGCCCAGAGAAGCTGAGGATGCCCCATCCACTGGCAGTGTTCAATGCCAGGCTGGATGGAGCTCTGAGCAACCTAGTCTCTGCCCATGGCAGGTGAGTTGGAACCAGATGATCATTGAGGTCCCTTCCAAGCCAAACCATTTATGGCTCTATGACTCTAAAGAGGATAAGTATGACTGAGGAACCAAAAGTAGCAAATAATGATGACAAGTCACACAGTGTGGTCTGAATATCTTTGCTGGGATTGTCCCTTTGAGCTCTTTTGATGCAACCAAGCTCTAAGTTATACAAGGAACTACTGAAAAGAAGATACTGAAAAGTGTTGCTAGCTTTAACATCATGTACACTTTGCAGTGAATAAGTGAACTAATATGTTCCGGTGTCTTGCAGAAGTAAAAAAAAATCCCTAGCTGAATCTTTGAATTTGAACAAAGGAGTACAACTGAAAAAGGGAAGGAGACAATTTTCATCTTCAGAAAGCCTGGTAATCATTGATGAAGCTAGTAGGACAGTTCTGTTCACCATATTTCATCAATAAAAGTGGGAAAAAATGAGATAAGTACAAAAATGAAGCCATAATACAGCAGAAAATGCATTAGTTGCATTAAACAACCACGTGATTTGGTTTATTTATTCTGTTTTATTTCAGCAAATGAGTAATTTTTTAGAAAGAAAATAATATATTCAAAAAGTATTTTGATCCAGTAGAGAAGGTCTTGATGACTGAAGAACAAAGATATTTGAGTTAAAATTTCCTTTTACATTTACAGGTGAAAGAAATGGTTCAGTTCACTATTTTTGGTTCCTGGAAACTGATGGCAAGATCCTTTCCAAAAGTTATTCTTCAACCATGAACATGCCATTGGTCTCAACAAAACAGTAAGAGAAGAAATTTCTATGGTAGGTGACATATTAAGACTCAAACTAATGGACTCATGTTTTCTTCTTTTAAGAAGCATTAATTCATGAAAAAACTCTTAGTCATTAATCCAGGGAACATCATAACATTATAATGCATTCATTTATGCCTTATTCTGACTAATTCCAAAACTGAGAAAACAACCACTATAAACTCATAGGGACAATTGCTGTTCAAGCATACTGCCCAAGATGCTGTTCAGTGTGAGACATTTCTGGCTTTTCTTCCATCCACACCCACTGCTGTGGTCTTCAGCACCACCTACACAACCTCCGTAGGGCATTTGGAGAATGAGGTAGGGAGCTACAGCATTTCCTGTGTGTATCCTCTTGACTCCCATAACATTTCAAACATCACAGAAAATGCTTCTTATAGCTGTTATCAGTTCTCACATGAGCTTGGAAGCTCATCTTTTGGAAAAGTAATTTGCAGCCAGATCTCCTCCTGCTGGAGAATGTCTTTGTCCCTAGGATGTGTTATGGCCAAAGAGTGAGAAGTGCTTTTCTCTGGGCAGTGGGCCAGTGCCAGATGTGCTTTGCTCCTGATAACCTGCCAATGAGGCAAGAACAAGAACAAGAACAAGAATGCTCCTCAGAACCTGGGCTGCATAAAAAGAGATGGATAAAAGCAGAACAAGAGGGGAGATGTTGAAACCCAGTGCTGAGAGGGAGGGTAAGAGAGCTGGGTTCAGGGCACCTGGTTTACAGCTGGAGAGCAGTGCTGCAGGAGTGGCAGTGATCATCACTCAAGTAATCTCCCTCTCACTCCTTTTCCTACAGGGAATCCTACATCCTCACTCCCAGTCCCTCAGGATTGAACAGAGACTGGGACAATATTAGGTGTTGTGAAAGCTGAGAATTAGAGGATGGGGGAGACACAAAATTAAATATAGGAAAAGAAAAGCTGACCTAACAAGAAAATTTACGGTGTGCAAGTTACCCCACACTGAGTCCTTGACACGCTAACTGCCATCACCAACACCAATTTGGTAAATATATATTAAATTATATGCATAAATTTATAAACAGTCATTAGCTTAGCTAGCTACATCAGCCTGGGCACACATTAGCTATATACTGTGGCAAAAGATTGGCTGGACACACAAAATGTCTTGCAGTATATCCATAAGGTTTCAGAAAAACCCATCCTGGTTACATAAAACACTTATCTTTTCATTGTATGCATAAAGCTACCTAGTGCCATAAGAAAATCTGTTTGTTACCATGGAGCCCACTCGTAGAGCAATATGGTAAAATCCAGCAAAGTTTTATGTGTGATGTGAGAGCAGTACAGATCTGTGGGTTTTTTTAGAGTTACATGGATGGCCCAATGGAGAAATTGATTTCACATCAGCATCCTACAGAAAACAAAGACCAAGAATTGTGGTTTTAAATGGCTAAAACTGAGCAGTACATATTAGTTACAGTCTTCCCATTAAATTACTTTTGTTTTACAAGTAACCTCTTTTGTGGATCTTTTGTTGACTCCTCCAAGATAAATATTCCACATATAAGTGGGATATTAATCTAGACAGTATCTTCAAGATTTCAAGATAGTAGAGCCTTACAATAACTTACTCAGTATTGATATTTTAATTGTTTCCACATTTTAAGTTAGGAGTACTTGAAGTTAATATTTTCAATTATCCAATAAAAGTGGATACATATTTTTCATCTTTTTGGCATTAATTTTGGTATAGGAGTTACTTGAACTGAAATATACTTTTCCAGGCTGTCACTAAGATTGGTGTTAATATATTTCTTATTCTTTTTAATCCTAATATAAAATCCAGTGGGGGAGATTGCAATTTAATATAATATATTCTTGTCACCTGAGCATATTTTCTTAGTTCTTGTAACACTTTCCAGTTTCTTTTCATATATTAATTTCCAGTCTCTTTTTCTCTTATGAGAAAACAAGACATTCACACACAGGGAGTAAAGACATTTTTATAGTCAATCCAGTTTTGAAAAACTTGCATTTAGGCCTATCCAATTATGTTCACCCATTCTGTGGTCCAACACAGGACCCTGGGTTATGCCAACACAGCTCTCTGTAGGTCCATCTTGCAGCCTAGAGAGAAGAACTGATTTGGCTTTAAAAAAAAAAAAAAAGTGCTATTCTTCTTTCTCTGACAGATGACTGTAATTCATACCTGTTTCCCACTGCAGCACCTCATGGTGTGGTGCTGGAGACAGTGTAAGGAAAAGATGGGAAGGAGCAGTGGTTCTGGAGGCCAATATCTCTGGCCTACCATGTGTAAAATAACGGCAGCAACACTTCAACAAACTCCTCTAAGACAATAAAACTGTACTTCAGTTCTTTGCTCTGAACTGCATATTATTTGGTCCTGAACGTGTTATCATACTTTTTACTGATGATCTGTAGTTTTAATGCGCATTTATCTTTCCACTGTGTCTGGTAAAAAGAGACTCTGTCTTCACGTCCTCTCCCTCTCCCCATTCTAGTCTCCCTCCTCCTCACACTAGGCCAGCATTTGCATCTATGAAGGCATGCAGTAAACCAGCTCAAGCACCGGTCTTCTGAAAAATAAGCAAGTATCATGTTGTACTAGTATCAAATATGTTGTCAGAGAGTGAAAATAAATAGTTGGGGGCACAGAGGAGGTAAGAGTAGCCATCTCTTTCCAGTGACTACACTAATTTACGAGCATTTCAAAGTACAGCCTCAGAAACTAATTACAGGTATTAACTTTCTCTTTCATCTCTGTATAAGAAAACTCTTTTTTTTTTCTACTCTGTGTTAGTACATCTTTACACCTCAAGGAGTGTTTTACAATGCTTGATGAACATAGCATGTTTTGCATTCGTCAGCTTTTTTCAAGTGTTTACAGAAGGGTGAAAACTATAATGAGCAGGAAAAAGGTGGCTGTGAAACATACTGAAGGTAAGCAGAATGGATCTCTTATGGCTCATCTGGCTGACTTCTGGCCTCCAGAAGAATTTGTTGTTTGGAAGAGACAGTATTTACTCCAAATAAGTACACATGTATTATTCAATATATGACACCTGCTGCATTCCCATGGAGTTTCTAAGGCTGCACAAGACACAATTCACTGCTGGAAGAATAAATTGCATATTGCCTTCCAGCATAGGTAGGATATGTCTCTAGTTCCACGCAGAAAGGGAAGATCTCTGTCACACGTGATTTTATTGCAACTCTAAATTTGGTCTAAAGGGTTTTTCTTTTTTTTTTTTTGTCAGTGTTTCTCTGTTCTTGTGCACACAAACATCAGGAGATTTACGTTGAGGATTAGTACAGGTTTTACAGCTCATCTCTCCCATTCCACCTTACAGAATTTAGTTACAAGACACAATTGAACAACTTTTTTCAAAACCATTTCTTTCTGTAGCAAATTTCCTTCTTTGACAAATTCCCATTTTGTTGAAATTCTTCAATTCTTACTGGAAAAAGGAAAAAAAACACCACCAAAAAAAAAATCGATCCATGGGAAAGCATCTTCCTCTACTGAAATGGCATGATGTTTTTGTCAGATGTTAATACCCTTGTAAACCATTAGGTCATCCTTTGGTAGTTTTTGACATCCCCTTATGGCATTTGAGGACTAGGCACATAAGCCCCCATATTTTAAACCTCCATTCTCCTTCAGCAAAACTACATCTTCCACAGTGCCAAGTTAGTGCTGTATGAGAACCATTCTGTTTGCTTGCTGCCTAACAAAATATAATCCCTTATCCTGATTGGTGCCTAGGGATGCTACTCTTGTGCAAAATATAATTAACAACATTATTAATGCACAATTATGTCAACATCCCCACACCCATTAGAGAAGGTTTGTTTGTCTTGAGCTTTTGCAAACACAATTAAATATAATAGTTAATTAAGGTACTGAAATCACCTAATAACCAATTGTATGTTTATCTAGGGACTTTCAGCAGGAAAGGACACCAAACTAGTGATACAAAATCAAAATCACAAATATTGTGACAAAACTGATCATCACTAAAAACTACTAAGAATGTTATATTCCACTACTTTCATCAGTTTCATCCAATAATTGCTTTAAAAATTTCAGAAGGGCATTCTGTAAGTTTCTTAAAGAATTAAGAGTGGCAAAACTTGTCACTTCAACTTGATGAACAGTTATCAAAGGAAGAAGTAACTCCCCAACAAATCACCAAGGATGTAGACTGCTATACCTCTCTGGAGACCTGTTCCACCGATTTCCCCCATAGGGAAAAAGCTTCTAATTCCCAGATGGAGCATAAATACATGTCTACCACATTTCTTCCACCAACCAGCAATGCTGTGAAGAGTCTGACTGCATCTTCTTCATGGCTTCCCTCTAGGTACTGGCCAGCTGGTTTTAGGTTCTCCCCTAGCCACCTCTTCCCTTCCTGAACAAGCCCACTTCCCTCAGCCTCTCTTCATATGGCAAGTGCTGCAGCCCTGACAGCTTGGTGGGCCTCTGACAAACATGCTCCAGTTCCTTAATAACTTTCTTGTGTTTGGGGTACCCAGTCCTGGATGCAGTGGTCTAGATCTAAACAGTGCCAACCAGAAGGGAATACAGCCCAGGGTGCTGTTGCCTTTCTTCGTTGCACACAGGTTCCTGTTCAGCTTGCTGCCTCTCAGCTCTTTTCCTGCAGAACTGCTCCCTGGTCAGGCTTCCCACAGTCCCCAGTCTTTGCTGATACAAAGAACTTATCTCTCCCAGCTGCAAGACTTTGCATTTGTCACTGTTGACTTTCAAAATGTTCTCTGTTGGCTCTACCCTCCAGCCTGTCCAGGTTGTTCTGAAGGGAAACCTGGACAGTGACCATACTGGTTGATCCTTATGTTTCATATCATCTGCAAACTTGATGAGGCCACATTTCATAATCTCCTCCCAGTCATTGTTGCATATTAAATGGGATGTGTACCAGACAGATCCCAGCAGTATCCTGGCAAGAACTTGTCTGTTCTTTATCAGGTAGAGAAAGTCCACCCCTCTAAGCACCACTCTCTGAGCCTGATCGTCCAACTTATCTTTTTACAATTTAGCTGCCCATCCATCCACTCTGTAATATCCCAGCTTGGATATGAGAATATTGTGGCTGAAAATGTTGGAAGCTTTGATAAAGAAAATCACATCTACGTCCTGTAATCTGAAAATCCAAGTATTTTGTCATACAAAGCAGTCAGGCCAGTCAGGACTGATTTACAAATCACAAATGTCTGCTGGCTATGCCCAACCATCTAAGACACCCAGATTTTTGTAAAAAAAAAAAAAAATTAAAAAAAAAATCTCGTTCACCACCCCTTTTGTCTGGTGTTATGTTTACCCTTCCAGCTTCTTGGACTCTAATATTTTCAGCATTCCTCCAGCAGACTGGGGAAGGGCTAGAGGGAATGTGAATGGTATACTATTTCAGGAGCACATTGATTCCTTTGTTAGTAGGACAATGATATTCATGGGAGTCTGAGAGTCCACATGGAAAGCTAGTTTTTGTTTTATTTTTACAGCCTATTTCCTTCTTACTCTTTGCTATCTACTATGAAAATTGCACAATATCATTCTCCAGCCCCAGATGGCATGAAGGTTTTTGTTTTCTACACACAATGTATGTTTGTCAGGTCCTGCCACACACAGTATTTCCAGAGGTTAGGCTCAAACAGCTCAGACAACAAACTCTACCACTGACAATTACTGAAACAGGGCAATATATGACCCTGCACTGTCAATAAAAGGCCTTTTATTAGAAATGAAACAAAAATCACATTCACTTGGCTCCAAGACACACGACACAAACAGTAGAAGAGCAGCAGTGATGTTCAGTGAGGAACCCTTGGAGCACATCCCATGGGGTGCCACAGCACCAGAGTCACCAGCAGGAACAGTGTGCTGTGCCCGTGCTGCAGCTGCAGGCTGATCACACTCCTGGCCTCTCACCTCGTGTCTCTTCGCTGGAAATTAAGTAGGAGGAAAAAAAATAATCACCTCCCGTGTCTTACAGTCACAAAAATGTTTGGAAGCTTCGTGAGAACATCAGAAGTCAGAATCGATGCCCTTTAGAAGAATTTTGTGCTGTTCTCATGAAAAAATCCTGTTGTCCCAGGACAGGTTCTTTCACTGTGTGCAAAAAGCTAATCCACACACAGTCGAGGCATTTGATTTATATATAGTTCTGTGCAGACAGGGGATCTGGATGGCAATTTCACAAAGCCAGCACACTGACTATAAAAATTTTTCAGTATTACACCTTATAGCAAACAAAGGCAATAATGTTCATTGGCTACAAATCACATTGTTCTCTTGTTAAACAGTATCCTATCTTCTACTGGTTAAATGATTCTCTTACTTCTCCTTCTAATTAGTCCACATACTAAATCCTCTTCTTGTGAGCAGGTGCCTTCCTTGACACAGTGGTTCTGATCCCACCCTTTGCCTAGTTGGATGAGATGGCTTTGTTTAATTCCTCATAATCTGGCATTATCTTGGTTGTTTCCCCAAGTGTCCTTGGTTCACTGGTTCAGTTATGCTGATGCATTGAAGGAAGTTTCTTTCTTCTATTCTTTTCTCTACAGCTGCTGCATTACTGAGACGTGTTAAATGTAATTATTTCTTTGGGAGCTGTACATCAATATTAGAGTATGTCAAGTTAAGTGTGCTGAAATCAAGTATCACAGACAACTGAAGGCTGTAGTTAATTTTTTGATTGCCTAATAAAAGACAAATCAAGAGTCAGTGTGAATAAAGCTTAAGAATCCTGTTTACTTCTTCATTAAAGTTTCAGGGATCTGTACAAAGATACAACAATTAGTAATATTTAGCCAATGCATGTGCTACCACTACCACAATGTCTACACACACTGGCTTCAAACACATCCTTAGGCACCAAAACAGAGAAAAGGCTAGAGAGACTGTTGGGATCTTGAAGCTAAAGACTGAATATTTGGCCAACAGTCTAGACCAACTCAATACTTGGAATGCCTGGGACCATGGATACCTGTGGAAGATTTCTACTGAGTTCTGACAACACAAACATCTTAGATGAAGAGACTTTGACTCATTAGCATCAAACTGTCATAGGCAGAAAGCTCCCCATGTGTCAAATGAAAGATGTTTGAGCCACCCTAGTTAAAAGAAAGTCTGGTGAGAATAGAGGAAAGTCTCAAATTCTTGTCATGTTTAGTATTTAAATTCTTTTCAGGTATGAAATGACTATTATACACATATTTTCATGTGTGCCTGCCTGCAGGAGGAGAAAGGGCGAGTGTCAGGGTGAGAAAAGTGCCCTCCTCATGGAGCCTCCAGCCCATGAAAATATTCTGGAGAAGGACTAGTGACAGACTGAGGTTAACTACTTTGAGGGAGCTCTGGGGATAAACCTACCCTCTTCAGGTCTTTCCTGATGAAGCTGCCAACAATTATGCCAAATACAATAATGACTTTGCTATATGGGTGAGTATCTTCCAGCTTCATGACTACAGTTTACACACTTCTTGGCATTGAAATGTCATGTAAATACACATGGAAGCAAAATAGCCATTTTTAAGGGGTAAGTTTTCTTCGACTACCCTTGGATATATGTAGAATCTAGCATTGTCATTTGGCAAACGACACATACAAAATATATTAGTCAAAATTAACTAAAAGTTCATGAATTCAAGTTTAGATTTAGTATTAAAGAGCTGATATTAATTTGCTATGGGAATATGTTGATGATAGTTTTCATGAAAGGCACTTGGACATCCCTTACCAGCCAGCATAAACTGAAATTATTAAAGTAATTTAATTTAGCTGTTGTATGAGTGAAATTTCACACTGCAACATGAAAAGCATCGAGCAGAATTTTCCTTCCTAAAATAAAACTGATTTTCCTGACAGATGTCTGTGTTTCACAACAGTAGCCATGATGCAACTATGGAAACTAACTGAAAAATGCACTGAAGAAAATGTTCACTATAGGTTGGATACAATAAGTCAGATAATATATTTTGATTAGTAATTTCCTCCCATATTTTATACTATTCTTGACAAGTAGGAGACAGCATAAAGAGGAAGGAAACAAGCATGTCTACATGTCTAAACATGAAATTAACTTAATTATTGTAACAAGAAGGTTTAAGTTATGCATTTGGGCAATACTTTTTAGCACAGATAAAGAAACAATTGGATGTATTGCTTAAGAGCAACCTATAGTTCTTATAGCTGCATTGTAAGTACAAATAAAAGAAAGACACACTTATTGGTGTGAAACTGTGATTCCTGGTCATATAGAAGCCTCATTTTTCATTTATTTATATGATGCAAAACACAGTGATTACAAGTCTAAGCTTTCTGGAAGAGCAAGAGCAAAATAAGACTGTCCTTCAGGAAGTCACATGTCGACTGGGACAAAAAGCCTCCACGTGATGAAATCTGGACTGTCATGAATGTGAAGAATAGATTAAAGATGAATCTCACATAATGCTTGTAACATTGATAAAGCTGTCTGGTACTGCACATTTGAAGACCATTATTTTCAAAAGCTTTTAAACTAAATCCACAATAGGGCACCTAATTAATTAGCACCTTTTAGACTCCCTCTAAAGACGACAGAGGGAGGTAAATGCTTGTAGATTACCTTGTTTTAAGGTAGGACTGTTTAAGCTAGGTGGTTACCATTGATCTCCACAGATTATGAGGGCAATCAGCTAATACTAGGTACCTCTTTAGCAGCTGCGATTGCACAAGCAGAATCTCCTGCAGAGATTTTGACTTACTTGCACTCTTTCATGTGAAAACATATTTAGGAGACCTATAAGGTACCTCTGAAGATATCTGAATGCTACTTTCAAGACATATGAGAAATTCTTCCTAGATCTTAAATTGAAGGCATTTGTTGGGTTTGGATGCTTGAGGAGTGTACCATGGATCTCTGAAGTTTCACCAATGCTGTCCCTTCCTAAGATTTGCTTTTAAAAGTATTTACCCAATGCTGCTCTTCATTGCCCCTTAAGAAACACTATATGCACAGGGCATCCTGATTAACTGTATCCTCACATTCAATCACGTGAAAGAATGTCCTTTTTCAGGTGATTTCAGTTACTACATAGAAACATTAAATTGAGAACATTTCTTTCAACTTCACTCTGATCTACTGACAGCTGAGACAGATTAAATGCTAAACCAAAGATGAAACATTTAATCAATCACAAAATAGTTTTCTGTGAAGAAGGGAGAAGGTAGGAGAGGTGACTACATTCTGTAACTATGATGCATTTGTGTGTTTTTATAACACCCTTCAGCCAACGATTTTACAGAGCTTCCTGGCAACTTCTGGAAAGCTTTCATAATTCAAAAGAAGCAGTCAAGTCAAAGAAAAATAATCCTTTTCTTTCCTCTTCATCTTCTAATATAATACTTGTTATTTTCTAACCCAGACACCTCAGAGACAGAGCTAATGAATTATTTGGTAGAAATGAAATTCGGTTTTAATTGAAATGAGGCAAAAATCTTCAGGAAAGAATAATCATCTTGGAATATATGTCACAGACTGCAGCTAGCAAAATAAAATTAATGTCAGTGTCACTGGTGAAAGAACAACAATTGAATTTCTTAAGGTAATAAAAAATGTGATCTCACCAACCTACATTCTGTTTAGATTTGGATTTATATATGCAAAATCCACTTATTATTATTTAAAGCAGCAGACTAGTCTACCTACTAGCCAGGGACATTTTTTCTTTACATACCTACTTTATTAAGCCTTCTTCTTACCGTGAAATCCCTTGAGACTATCTGCATGCACCACTCAGTGTTCAGAGAGAGACTTTCTCTGCTAAGATAAGAACATTCATCACAACCCAGGCTTGGGTCAAAAAGCAAAGAAGCTTCATATACATTCCTGAAAATCCCCAAAAGTTTACATCTGTCATGACAACCAGTAATTTCATTTAATGTAGTGGTGATATTTTCCTTTTATGTAATAATTTTTTGGTTAGGAAATATATTTACCAGGAAGTTCATTTAGTCAGTTTTTAGTGAACAAGTACTCAAAAGACACAGGTCAGCCGGAAGCTGACTTGAGCTTACCATAAATCATTGTTCTGTCCTGACTTTGTTATTACTTTTCAGGGGGACAAAATATGAGCTGGGCAGCCTGACCACCTGACCCTGGAGAATTTCAGTCTTTTGTAGACTACTGTGCAAAAATCAGAAAGCCATATCATGCCTTTTCCATTCTGAGGTGAAAATACTGTATCCCAAATGGTTGGAGGCATTTGACATCAAGTATTGGTTCCCTGTACTCTCAATAGATGTAGCAGACATATGTTTTAAGTAGACTGGATCACTCTGGAAACAATCACGTTTCTCTGTAGTCAATGAATAGAAAGAAATAGAGAGAAAAAAAAAACATGCAAACACCTAAATTAATCTCATATTCCAATCATAGAATCATGTCATCATAGACTGGTTTGGGTTGGAAAGAACCATTAAAGCTCATCTAGTCAAACTCTCCTGCACTAAACAGGGACATTTTTAACTAGATCATGTTACTCAGAGCCCTGTTCAATCTGACCTTGAATGTTTCCACAGAGAGGGGCATCCACAACCTCTCTGGGCAACCTGTTCCAGTGTTTCACCAGAGTGCATGTAAAAAATTTCTTCCTTATATCTAAATCCACCCTCTTTTACCTCAAAGCCATTACCTCTTGTCCTATCACAACAGAGTCTGCTAAAAACTCTTTCTCCCAGCTTTCTTATAAGCCCCCTTTAATTACTGAAAGGCTCCTTTAAGTTCTCCCTGGAGACTTCTTTTCTCCAGGCTGAACAGCTCCAGCTCTCAGCTTTTCCTCACAGGAGAGGTGCTCCAACCTTTGGCCATCTTCATGGCCCTCCTCTAGACTTACTCCAATGGGCCCATGCCATTCCTTTGCTGAGAACACCAGAGCTGGACACGGTACCCCAGTTAAAGTCTCACAAGAGAGAAGCAGAGGGGCAGAATCACCTCCCTTGACCTGCTGGTCACACCTCTTTTGATGCAACCCAGAACACGTCAGGCTTTCTCAGCTGCAAGCACATATTGCCAGCTCTTGTCCAGCTTTTGATCTGCCAGCAGCCCCAAGCCCTTCTTGGCAGGGCTGCTCTCAATTGCTTCATCCCCCAGCCTGTACTGATGCCTGGAGTTGAATGCTCTGTGCTATCATGACAGCACATGTCCAGTTTGTTCATCCGAATACCAAAAGCAGCAATACGATTTTTGTTTTCTGTAGGGGAAGATGAAAATATAATCCATACTATTCTATAGCTTTGTTTATCCCCTTTTGCTTAGTGACCATTCAAAATGTGCCAATTATCTTAATCAGCTGGAAGCCATCCTCATCACATTATATGGACACTGAGAGGTTGTGCCTGTAAGCTCACATGAGGAGGAAGCATGGGAAACTGGAGAGGAGGAGGGATAAAAGCAGTGGCTTACATGGAAGCGAACTGTGGTAGCGCCTTTTCTCTCTGTCCTGTGATGAGTTGAAGGACAACCACTACAGAACTTCAACCTAGACCAGTCAGGTCAGGGCTGGAGGATGGACAAAAGGGGCCCAGGCCCTGGGCAGGGACTCTGGCCAGACATGATGGGGACAGACTGCTTTGGTGTTTGAGCGACCCATGGATGTCTGTGTTGTGGTGGACAAAGAGGGTACAGCTCAGCGGGGAGCGTGTCTGCCTGGAAACCCCTGCCTTGCTCTTGAGAGAAGGAAGAGGACTTGCTGAGGGTGGTGTTGGTGTCTGTGTAAGTGCTGTTGGGGTTTGTGTGGGTGCCAGGAACAGCGCTGCTTTCTGTATTGATCTCTGCAGCCAGATGTGAGTGATGTGTGTATCTGCACAAGACAGGAGAATTCCCCTGAGACTAAACATTCACTAGATGAACTAGAACATTCACTGGCTTTCTTTATCATCTTCTCCGAGCTGTGGCTCCAATAATGTAGTTCCTGCAATTTCCTTGATTGCAACTGAAGATCTCTGGTCCTTTTTAAGAGCACTGGCAGTCCACCAGTGTCAAATGTTTATTGTAAATACGTTACACTGACATATATCAAGATTTCCACCTGGACACAGAGAAAATTACATCTTGCTTAAGTTTCATTTTATTAGGTCACCAATTTTAACCTCATTAATATGTTTACACCAATGGGAAAATTGCCTGGAATAGTGCTTGTCTGTGAAGAACTGGTTATTACTGAAAGATACAATTTGTCTTATCAGCTCTGGCCGCATTTCACATTCTCAGTGGAATGTGGTTTTGACAAAGAGCTGCAGAAAGGGCGCATGATGTTAATATATACTTCTATCAGACCATTGTAGCAGTCTGGAAACCCACTTCAATTAATTGTCTTGGTTTGGTGGTTTTATTTTAATGTATCGTGCATGTCATGCATTAAATATCTGGCATGGTTTATCTAACATGATTTTTAAGATGCTCACTCTTCCATGATTTGACTAAGATTAGTTAGAATTATTGTCTTGAGGGGGGCTTTTCATAATGCATATGAGTTTTTAGCAAAGAAGGAATTAAAAAAATCCTTATAACTGAATGTACTTGATTTCTGAGTTTTTCACCAGTTTTGAAAAAGGTTGGCTTCATTGTGCCCATACAAAGGAATATCACAAGAATTTTCAATTTATTCACGTGGAAACTGCAATTTCTGTTAGGCCTACACACATGAATCAGGAAGAGATCTACACAAATGCAGTTTTTCCAACTACTATTTGAAAATCGCCCACAAACAGGCATGAGTGAAAATCACAGAATCTGGAAATTATTAGGGACCATAAAAACCATCCTGTTCCAAACACCTGGCCATGGGCTGGGATGCCTTTCACTAGACCAGGTTGCTCAAAGTCCCATCCAGCCTGGCCTTGAATACTTCCAGGGATGGAACATCCACACCGTCCCTGAGGAACCTGTTCCAATGCCTCACCACCCTCAAGAATTTCTTCCTAATATCTCGTCTAAATGGACTCTCTTTCAGTTTAAAGCCATTGCCCTTGTCCTGTCACTACAGACCCTTGGGAAAAGATTTCCAGCTTTCTTATAGGCCCACTTCAGGCACTGGAAGACTGCTTCAAGGTATCCGTGCAGGCTATTCTTCTTCATCCAACTCTCTCATTCTGTCTCCATAGGAGATTTGCTCCAGGCCTCTGACCATCTTCATGACCCTCCTCCAGACTTGCTCCAACAGGTCCACATGAGCAAAAGGAATAAATGATTAGACAATTAATTTCCATTCTTGTCAGTGTCCTTAGCATCTAATATCCTGGAAACCTAGAAAGAACACAGTAAATCCTACCAAGAGCCTGTTGCAGCACATGGCTACAAAGGTCATTGTGTGTGGGAAGGTACAGCTGCTGTGAGGCCAGCAGGGAAACAGGAGACAAGTCTTTGTCAAGCTGGAGAATCCATTTATTTCCCCCAGGGCCGGGGAGGGGGAGGAAGCCGGGGGGCAGAGGGCAGTAGGGAGGGGGAGGGAGCCGGAGAGGAGGAGAGAGAGAGACAGAGGCAGGGTCATGTGGATT
Source organism: Nicator chloris (assembly GCA_013400495.1). Classification (NCBI taxonomy): domain Eukaryota; kingdom Metazoa; phylum Chordata; class Aves; order Passeriformes; family Pycnonotidae; genus Nicator; species Nicator chloris. The sequence continues at coordinate 6,058 of WAAE01019717.1, read as the reverse complement.
TTATAGGGTGTTGCAAGCGAGGAGTTTAGGGGTTGGGTCATAGGAGGAGTCTACAGATCCTATTACATGTTATGATCTAGAAACTCCTGCTATATGCTGTAAACAGAATGCATATAAATGGAGCTACTTTAAACTGAAATCTCTGTGCTCTGTGTACATGTGTACGAATTTTACCCAAAGTCATTTATAGCTCTTAGGGAGAACTAAAATGCTGCTAATAAAACTTCAGTAGTACAAAATCTGTGAGGACTAAGGCTAAGGTAGGTATGCATAAACTCCATTAGTCTGAGATTGTTTAGCACCATCAGTGACATAGGCATGCCAGTAATAAGCATGAGGAATTTTGAAGACTTTTCATACTGATAAACAAATGACTGTTGGCAAGAAATTTTGACAACAAAATCCTAGAAATAGAGGACTGTAGACATTAAACGGTAAGACAACAACTACCTTAGTCTGAAAGCACACACAGTGAAAAGGAAGGAAATCAGCCAATTTGTGCATGGAGCAGCTCACAGCTGAGGAAAAAATCTCAGGGAAACTTAACTCATGGGGTTCTCTGAAGCTTCCTCAATGTATATCATTGATCCCTTAACTATTGCTAGAGCTATTTGACTGGTCATGCATTAAGAAAATATGCTATTGTCCATAAGTATGGTTTTAGTAACAGTAGATTTGGTTATGACTACAAAAATTTTATTAGGTAACAAAAGAAAATTACTTTCTAACATTTTTAATTTGAAATTAATCTAGATGAGTGTCTGAAAATTTAGGTAAGGCCTAATAGCATATTCAGAAATACTTATCACTAATATCCACTGATTCCAAAAATCTCTTTATTGGCACATATTTATTGGCACATATAAATATATATATAAATCTCTCTATTGCAGAGATTTTGCCATTACAAGATGTACAGAGGACAGACAGATGTTGTTGTTCTAGTAACAGAAAAATAGTTAATAAAAGAATACTTAGAGTCAAAGCAGACAAATGAGTTTGCCATATCACCTCATAACACAAAATATCTGTCACAGGCAGTAATACCAGTATCACTGCCTGACCAAGACAACATCAGATGCATTGCTGTAACATGCTGAGATAGGTCTAAAAAGTTGCAAAACTAGGATGTAGGATATGTGGAATAGCTCAAGAATATAATTATGAGACGTAACTTCACAGGCAATTCTGAGACTATATTTTTGGACACTGCAAATATAGCAGCTAGGCTGAGAAAGCCAAAGACAAGCAATATCATTCCCCACCAGTTCTAAAGGAAATCAAATCATGCCACACGTAACCATGCAGTTAAAACTGTCTCAGTATCAAGTATAGAAAGTAGTAAATACGATGAAAATTTTTTTAAATTACTGTGGTAACCCAAATGAATTAAATCTGAACTTGTACCAAGCAAATTATTGGAAAGTATAATAAACCACAGAATTAAGAAGTTGATACTTGGATAAAAGTATCTTGTGGAAGAATCAACATAGCTTTGTAAAGAGAAGCCATACCTCACAAACAAATGGTAGAAAAATCTAGGTGGTCTAATCCTCCAGGATCCTAAGAAAGCACTCAACAGGGTTGTCCAACAAATCGAGTTACAGGCAGTAAGCTCTTGTGAAGTAGGAGGGAAGTCCCCATAGGGATAAAGATCTCCTTTTAAGCTATAAAGCAAAAGTAAGGCAAAAGTAAGAATGAGTTATTTTTTGTTCCTCAGTGGAAGGAGGGAAACCACACGATCCTCTAGATGTCCGCGTGAAGCTTTGTACTTCAATATGCTCAAGAATGATCTGGAAAATAAAAATGCTTAAGTGATTTTGTTTTCTAATGCCTCAAAGTTATTCAGGGGTCTAACTGCAACAGCCTAGTGGGTGGGGTTGGGGAAATAGCAAAAGAAACCCATGAAAGTGAGCAGTAACAAATGAAAATCAGTCTAGATAAAATAAACTAATGCACAAAGTGAAAAACAATCTTATCTTTATATTTTCATTACTGGATTCAGAATTACCTATCACTACTTGAAAAAAAGATCCTGACTGCAAAAACCCAATCTCAGCAGAGGGCAAAGCCCATACAAAAAAAAAAACAAACAAAAAACAAACCCACCTATATATAAAACAGGTCATTATAAATCCAAGGTGCATCCACAGCATAAATATATTGCGCTGCTTTGGTGTCTCTCCACTCTTCTATTCATAAATTCATAATGGGTAGAACATAGAGAAGGCTGAAAAGGACATTGAAGGATGGAGAATGAGATGTTCAACTGCTGCAGGTGCTTTAATCCAAACCCTTATCTTTCTTTTCAAAGAATTTTGCTTTATAGAGATACCTATGTTCTACATATGCTTAAGTTTTATCCTGGCATCCTGAGTACCAACAGATCTGCTCTTGGTCCATCCAGAATTGCTGCATGAAGCAAGCCAAGCTATGAAGGCTCCTGAGCTCCACATGAGCTGCAGTCAGGCTTCTGCAGACTTTGCACACATGCCAAATGCGGTGAGCACTCAGACAGGATATGCACCAGGCTGAGGTCCTGAATCAGGGGAGAAGGTGTAGCTTCACTGGTTCCCCCCATGGAGCCCTCCTTCTACAGGTCATGAAGAGATATAAATGTTCATCAGTCATCTCTCCAAGGAATGAGTATGTGTGGATCCTTCCCAATGAAGTTACTCCATTCTATCAAATTAGCTAAGGATAAAAAAATGATTCTAATATAGTAACAAATACAATCTAAAGCTACCAGCTCAGCACAAAGCTACCAGCTCAGCACCACAGTTCCTAAACTTTCCTGTGTGTCTTTTGATAGTGGGAATAAGCATCTAAACTACTCAAAAAGTTATTTTCAAATTGCATAATGTTAACAGCAGATGGCACTGTCACATCAAAACTTGTACAATCATTTCCTGTTCAAGCTAAATCAGATTTTACTCCTAGATAATGGCACTGAGAAGTGAGTGACATGCAAATTTGCACATTATAATGAAACATCATTTCCTAATTATTCTCCTTCATTTCTGGTCAAACGTTTGAGTCTTGCAATGTTTTAATCCTTTGATTTGAGCTATTATATTTGCCAGTACACTTGCAATGATTCCCTTTGTTCTGTTTAGCTATCCTTGCCATTCTACATTCCCAGAAGAAATAAGCTGAAGCATGCATGACTATTTCTTCCAAAACTGTCTAGCTAATAAGAGACAAGACTGAAATTTCCTCTCTTTTCACATACAGTATACTGTATGAAATCTGTAATGACAAAGAAAAATCAACTCTGGCTGTTTCTTGAAAACAAAAGCTTTTTAGTGAAGGATTTACCAAATGGCTGGAAGTGCTCTAAACACTTCATGAAGGAGGAGCAGTCACAGTCTGGCTATTCTGAAACACCAACATCTACAGCCATAACAGTTGTGTGTGGAAGTATCACCTATAACCACCTCTGGAAAAGGCCCCGAACCACAAGCTCCATGTTTGATATATATAAGATATATTTTACTTTGTATTACAATTTTAAAAAAAAGAGATTATTGACTAATACAATGGAAATTGTGGAGCCAAGACAAAAACCAGAAAAAAAATATCAGCTTTTAAAAAGAATCATACTACTTGAAGTAGGGATTTGTATTACATGGGTAAACATCCACAATGGAGTTAGAGAGCATTTCATCCCAGAGGAAAATTTCATATACAAACATTATTTTTGGCCTGCACTGAAAAATGTAGATTATTAAAAATAAAATTCAAAGTTTTAAATGCTGTCTTATAGAAATATTTTAATCTGCTAATATTAAAATATAGTTAAGTTGTAACTGAAAACCTAAGTTTGTGACATTTTGGCTTTTTGGTATAGTATCTTACAGCTATATCACAGGCATCATATTACAAAAGAGAAGGCCAGATCCAGTCCCAGACTTGATCTGGACCCCTGTGCATCAACACAGGCTTTGTGCCTCAGGATACCAAAATAGGGGGCCAGTGCACAACACTGTAGGGACTCCCATTTGAATAAGATGTGTGACATTCTTTCACCATTGCTAGATGTCTCCAAAATAGATCTAGGTCTCTTCAGCAGCATCTGTGTGTTCATTATCCTGTTTCTGCTGGCATGCAGAACATGGAATGAAGTGCAACAAACAGAAGCTGAGCAGGCGGGTTGGACCACATGACTTCCAGAGGTGTGTTCCAGCTTCAATCACTGTGATTCTGTCATCCCAAATTTTTTCTAGTCAAGATTTGCTAAATGAAATTACCAAATACTAGTGACCTCCATATAACAGTAGGTAAATTTTTGTGCACTTTTTGCAGGGTTCAGTTAGATTAATTTCCCCAGGCTTTCTCTGTTAATGTGTAATCCCTGCCCCCATCTACTGTAAGAAATCTACAGACATGCTGTTCAAGCCAGCTGTGAGGGTGTGAGGATGTGAAATTCTTGTCTGTTCCTTCACTTCTGGGCTATTCAGCATCCCATGTGAGTATGCTGCCCATGGAAAAACCCATACAGGCAAAACTCTCCCTTTTTGTAGGATGTGGACTGTACATGCCATTAGCAGTGCACACACCATTGTGCACACAAGCAGATCCTCATTGGATCTCCCAGGGGAAGGCCAAATCACACCAATGCTGCTGAGATCTGTTCTTCAAATTCTTTTAGTGAGGGTCAGCACCCTTTCTAATGCTTTCAAAATTTGTTTTTCGTACCAAAACTCCTCTCAGAAGTAGGAAGTTAAGGACTACATAGAAAACCCAAGAAAGAAAGCAACCCAAATGCTTCAATCTGTAAAGCTAGGTCCTTTAAAAGCCAGTCCATGTAGATTCAGGAGTTTGATGTTCTAAGTAATTCTGATGCCATACAAGGTTGAATCAAAGCAAAAAGAAATCAATTGTAAAAGTCATATTTAAGCTAAATTAAATTCAAGCCCATGCTGTTTTAAATTCATCAAAGGGCATATAAACTGTTTTGGTGGAAGAGCAGAAACAAGCATTTGCTATCAGCAAGACCTTTCCTTCAGGTATTAGCAAGCAAGCTTTTCCTACTTTATTCCATCTTGTTCCAATTTATAACAACCAATAATCTGGCTCAGTACCTTTAAACTTACTCATACAACTTTGTCTCCCAGTTATAGCTCAGTGCTGATTACAGCATAGCTACCTAGTTAGGTGGTATTATTTAATGTGTTGGCACATTTTTCTCTTTGACAACTCTGGAAAGTACAAGAATGTTCTTTCTCTCTTCTGCACTCCAAAGCTTGTATTATTGTGGTGCTGGTATTAAGAATCACACTGCAATACTAAAACTACTGTCTTGTAACACATGAGAGTGAGCCTTTGGGATTTTATTTCCACTAGTATATTTTACATACTTCTTTAGTGCAAGCAAGAATCACTGAGATCTTTAGGACGATAAGCAGAATATATAGGCCAGGAAAAATTTAGTATTTTCTTTTAACTCTTCTGGTGCACTTTATTTTAAGAGTTCATAAATCATTTGCTAGATGAAGCTGATAAATTACAAGCAAAAACAAAAGACTGAAAATAGCTTGAAGGGAATTGCTTCAGTCAAAGCACTACTTTTAATTCAAGGAAATCCTTTGGGTAGGCTAAAATTAATAATTAGTTTTAGATGAGATTTTTTTTGAGGCTTGACTTCCTATATATGAAATTTCACTCATTCACTATAAAGTATTTAAATTCTTTTAACAAAGATATTTTTGGCTTAACTCACTTTTTTAAGTGCAAGTGCCATTTGATATTTCTGAGGATACCTGACATATCTGTTTAGAACTAGCAGATGTGAGGCCAAACATGTAAAATATCCACGTTTCCCCAAGGAAACAAGTGGAGGCCAAGCAGAAGCATGTCTTTACATGTTGGGTAGTTTGAGATGCACACAGGCAAGTAACATTATGGGAAGATGCAGCTGAGCTGAATATATAAACTGCAGGAAAACAACAGGGAAGAATAATTCTAGAATGATCCTTCTCCTATCTATCCAGACCATAAACATTCAGCTTGACAATCTGAAAGCTGATTTAGAAAACTGTTGGAGCCCAGGGCATGG
>WAAE01019716.1:58698-227780 GCA_013400495.1 Nicator chloris | reverse complement strand
AACTGCTATGGCTCCAATTATATATATGCAGATCTATGTCTTGAAATTCTAAATATTGACTTACACATTTCTCAAGATGACAGGAAAAATGACAATATATGACTTAGCTTTTCTTCCCCAGAACAGTCTACCTTGAAAGTAGCTCTCTGCTCTAAAAGATATAAATGTGTATGCACAATACAAACCATAGAAAATTAAGCCAATCACTGGATAATTAACATAAATACAAATATCTCTTGAAAAGAACAGGGAGAAATCTCAGCAGAAGGGAGTATCCTTCCATTTGTGGCAAATATTGAACTCAAGAAGCTGCAGGCAAAGTAGAGTAATTTGCCAGGCAGTTCACAAGAGTACTCTCTATCCACCCTCCCCTGAACTGTATTTTTTACTGGGAAGGCAAAAAACAACACTCCTTCTTCCAGATAGTCTGATATCTTCTGGAAGCTACAGGATATTCGAGATGTATTTAGATTTAACTGCCTTTACTGCAAAATGCTTTAAATTTAGATTTAGGGGGTTTTTACCTTTACAATATTAATTTTGACAGCACAGAGCATAAGCCACTTGCTGCCTTTGTTTTCATTGGGAGCTGTCCTTGACACATTTAGTTCAGGTCAAGAAGTACACTTACACTAAGGTAGTTCTACTGATTTTAACAGGTCTTATCAGGAAATAAAGTTTTTAGGCCCATTCATCAGGAAAAACAAGACCCCATACCTGTCAGCACTTCTTACACTGTTCATACACTGCTCCTCCCCTCTGTGGTCCACTACATGGGGGAATATTGAAAAATGAAGTTATCTAGGAACACCCACACAGCAGTGGTTTAAAGAAACACCCCAAACATAGGTGTGTTCTACTTTGTAAACAGTGTCATTTTAATCCCAAATCAACTAGCAGACTCCTTCAGGAAAGTCATTAACCACTCTAGACAAGGGCTGTGGTGAACAGGTCCCAGATTTCATGGGAGTGGTGGCTTGGGAACAGACACCTCTGAAAAGGAAACAGAGCTGCACACACATCATACTACACCGAAAAGTATAAAAGACAAAGCTATCACTTTTAATCCCTATATAAAACTGGGAAGAAACAAGGCCCATGGAGGATGTTCTGCTAGAGGAAGGGGAAGATAAATACAGAGCAAACAAGCAGCAAACATTAGATCCAAGGGCCTGGCAAGCAGCTTGAAATCCACAAATGAAAGGAAACCCCACACAGGGCTGAGGAGGTGCAGCAGAGCTGTAAACTGGTTTTTATGTGTCTGCATTGCCCCACACAACCCACAAGTGCTCAGGGGCAGAGGTGGCTCTCACTACCATAGGCAGGGGGAAATGCAGACATGTCAAAGGTGAGCAGTGTCTCAGTGCATCACTGCACCAGCTAGTGATGGAAGCAGGCAGCTGTATTGAGTACCCACTTAGGGAAATGAACCTCATACATTCCTGTAATAGTGTCCCCATTTAGCCTTCAGCCATTTACAGAGAATGGCACAATCCTACATTTGGTTTCTTTTCATCCATCTTCTGTCCCTCTGCCATGTAAGTGTTGCACAGTGACTACTACACTGAATTTGTGAGTATTTACAGGTATTTTCAGACCTAGGTATTTTCAACACATATTTCATTATCTACCATCAATACTAAATTTAACTTGACACAGACTACAAGGCACGAGGAAAGACTTTGTTTGCTTTGGGCTTCATTTTTTCTGAAGTACTGTACAGAGTGTGAAAAATGACAAGAGTCACATGAGTCCACTGAACAGCTGAAGTGCTGGGGAAAGAACCTTCACCTATAAATGGGGGAGGCAAGTAACTGGTCAGGTCAAATATATCTGATAATGACTAGTTAATCTGCTACAGCCAGATATTCTAGAAGCTACAAGAAACTCCTAAATCAACAATTCAAACACTCCCAATCCTGAAAAATCTGTATCTTTCTTACTATGTCTTTTTTAAAAAAATCACTTGCTTCCTGATCTAAATAAGCTTTATCTCACATTCACTGTGGCCAAGCCCACACAAATAAACATTCAGTAACTGGAAAAAGTAATTTAAAAAAGGAAAAAAGGAAGCTTGAGTATAATAAGGACTATGCTGGCCAAGTACTGGTCAATTCCCTATTTCCTGTATTTTAAATATTTATTAAATACACAGATCGGAATAAATGGTCTGGTCTCCATTTATTTACACAGTTAAATCCTTAAACGGAACCAATCACACCTTAAACATTAACACCACTGACAGTTTAATAGGAAGTCATTTATTTGGCATTTAAAAAACAAAGGTTGGAGACACAGGTAATCAAAATAAGTATTTCAGCTTCCTTTCTCCCGCTTTATCCCACAGCACAGTATTTTGTTCTCCCAGGTCCTCCTGTAACTCATAACACTGCCTTCAGTATGACAGTTTCACAGATCAGGGATGAAAATAAAGCAGTTTGGTTTTCAATAACATGAAATTCCCTCCCATACTTCCAAATATTTTTTTTATTCAAATCTATTCAAAAGACACATACATACAATTCTCAGGGAAATCCTATATATCTACTTATTTGTCTTAGTTTATCTCTTAAGTTCTTCTTACTCAGAGTTTAAATTTTGCAAGTAATTTTCTATACAAAGATGCTTCTAAGGCCAGAAAATAAGACTCCTTCATTCAGTTGCTCAGTTTCCTGGTCATGTCAAAATATTTACCCAAATTTCTGAAGTGCACAAGGAAAACTGGAAAAGCATACTATTCCCTTTTCACAAAGTCACAACTCTGTCCTTGTCTTTGGCTATTTATTTTCATTCACTCAAAATCTGGAGCAGTTAGCCACAAACTACATTTTTCAACTAAGTATTGTAAAAACATTGCTAACCCTGAATTCAGTAAGAATCTTTGGCCAAATACTTTTACCAGCTGTTCAAAATTTATAGTATTTTTAAAACAAGGGAAAAAATCTATTAAGTAACAAGAATTATCATGACTACTGGCATTCTTAATTCACACACATATCTCATACACAATAAGGTTAACAGAAAAAAATCCAGAGAAAATTAGAATCAATCTCCACAGCTTATTTCTAAAAATCATTAACTTTTAAAGTACCCTCTGAAGGACACAGCTAAATTTTACTTCCACTCTCTTCTCACATCATGTTTTTAAACTTCTTTCCTTATTTTAACAACATGAAATATCCAAAAGGAAAGATGCCCTGAAGACTATTTTGATCCAAAATATTTTCCACACTGCTGTTCTACAGTGAATAGTGTCTTAGGACATTATTTTATGTAAATGAATACCAAAACTGTTAAGTGTATTTTACATTAAAAAAAATCTAAATTGCTGTAGCATATGTAAAATCCTTTTGGTAATGTATAAGGCAAGAGCATAGTCAATTGACATTCATTTATACTGTTTAATTTTGTAAGCTTTATTTCATAAATCTAATATTATCCAGTTAAGTGGCTGCTTCAATGCAATTATTTAAAAAAGAACACTCTGATTGTTTTGATTCTATTCCCCAGTCACTGCTTGCATAGGTGTCTGTTGAATACATTAGAAAATGATCATTATCACCAGTAGAAATTCTGCCCAAATGGATTGTAAGAGAAAGCTAGCAAATCTAGCTGATTCATGACGCTTGTGGAAGCTGTCCAGACTTTCTCACATCTTCGTGAAAAAGCTATCCCATTTAAATGCTACTAAACACAAAAGTGTTTACTTAGATTTTAACACGTTGAACTCAATTCCATGCTTGTGTGAACCAGTCTGAAGCACAAGTAGCAACACTGACACCATGAGCATCACCTGTAACTCTGCCCTGGCAGTAACAACAGCCCGCACCTGCCTGAAGGAGTTGAGAAGCCTTCGGTTTGCGGGGCAGAGAGCAAACAGTTCAACAGGGTTTAACAGTGCAAGAAAAACTGCTTGGTGGCTCTCATCCTGTCCCTTTACACACGAAAAGCCAGCCTTATATATTTGTAAGGACGTTCATAGCAGAAAAGTATATTAGACATGACTTTCTGTTCTTCAGAGGAAGAAAACTCAGAGCTGCACTACCCAGATGTCAGAGAAAACAACAATACAAACCCCAAGAACACCTGCATCTGACCACAGCCAGATGTCACTCTGCCTGTTGCAGTGATGTCACCTTCATCACTAATATACTGAACTCATTATCTTTATAACCTTTTATGCTGCATCTCAGCACTGAATCTCAGGAGCGCAAGCCCTAAAACCACATAAGATACCGTACCACTACAGACTGTCTAGAAAAAAATAAGCCTCAAAAACTGATATACAGGTTTGAAGATGCAAGTTTTATTAACCATGTAATTGTATCAAACTGATGATCATTTCTAAAGCAGGTTTTTATTACAAACAGCTGGAAATTAAAACTGAAAGATATTAGAGCCAGCCCCAAAGCCTGTACACAATCAAACTTTATTTTCTGTCTATTCCATTTGTTTGGGGACAGAAGAAAAGCCAATTGTGCAGCTCTTAGTGCTAGATACCCTAAAGGGAGTGGAATCAGCTCTGCTAACTGAACAGCCACCAAAGCCTGTAAGGTTTTAGTTAAGATGCAAAAAAAGCCAAGGAATCCTCAAAATGGGGGTGGGAGAGGGCACAGGAATGAAGATAAATGAGGGGGGAAAGGAAACTTAGCAACACGTAGTGCAGGTAAAGAGCCCTTCAGCATCAATATATTCTGCCTTCCCACACAGCACTCTGCCTTCCACCCTCAGAAACTATAGAGTGTACTCAGTAAGAACATAAAACCAATCCTGTTTGTTTTTAAAAGGAAGCACATATGCTGAATTAGAACCAAGACCTACTGAAAACGTCCGAGACTGGGAAGAAATACTCTAAACTTCACAACATTTGTACAAAGTAGTATTCATCTTCTGTCCAATTAAGCTCAGTCAGTTTTTCCCCTGGTGTGTTGAGCAACTGTTGTAAATTCACAGCTCGAGTAACTATGCAAAAAAGCTTCCAGAGAGGCTGGAGATTGGGACAAGCTGCAGAACAGCCTCTCTGAATTTCCTTAGACTACAGCAGTGTCCTGTAAACACCCTTGATTATAACAGCTTCTTTACAGCCTGTAAGTATGCATTAAAATAATAGGAGGCTGTGCTGTTGAAAGGGGGAAAAGAATACAAATTGTACCATTACAGGTGTCTACAATAATATAGTAACAGTTCCTGCTAACAAGTTTCACCTTATTTTATGTGGTACTTGAGAGGAAATAGAGTTGGTCACCAGAACTCAGTATTCCTATAACAACCAAGTCTTAGAAGAGGAGGGAAAGTGGGGAAACTCAAGAAATGAAATATCAACTGGACACTTTGAACTGGGTATTAATAGTCCAGCAGATTGGGCATCAGCTCCAGTCAAAAATCTGGCTGTGGAAAGCAAAACTCTCTCCCTTGAAAATCAAGTCAGTCCATGGATTAAGCTGCTAAATACAAAACATGTCCTAACAGAGCCAGAAGTCTAGCAAACCGGGCACTGGGTCTAGAACAGCAGGAACACATAAATCAGCAGGCACTGGTAGTCTAAAAGCCAATCTATTGTTTACAAAACTCAAAGGGGAAGGGAGTGGATTTGCAAATTACTTTTTCCTTAACATAGATAGGTAAATTTAAACAAAAAAAAAATCATATAAGAGACAAATTGCTTAGTAAGGACAAACTATAAACTGTTCCACATCTACATCTGCCTAGTCACTTTACTGAGATCCCTGTTCATCAAACACAGCACTTACAGCACTGCATGACAGCCGCAAGTTAAAGCTGGCACCCATATTTTCTTGTGAAAAATGGTTAGCATCTGCAACTTTGTACATATGGATTAGGAGTGGTAAATACAGGAAAGCTTAACTCCATTACAGCACAGTGCTGCAATGAGCAGGAGGGGCATATTCACAGCATTACTCTCCTAGGGTTACACACAGAATATTCTCAATCTGATGTGTAGACAATTTCTGTAAGATATTACTTGTGAAAACAAAGGTACAGGGAGTTAAGAAGTATAGTGAGCTGCATAGATTACTTCCTAGCAGACCAAGTACCAAGTGACCTATTCAGTAAGCTTTTTATATTTTTACTTTTATGTGTACATTTTCTCTATCAGCATACATTGCACACTTAGTCACGATTAGCTACCTGCCTTGGGAAAAAGTATGATGTTACCCTGTCCTTCTCCTGCACTCTGAGTGTAAGCATTGCTATAATTTTGGCTTGTCCTAGTCTTTCAAGGTAAAAAACCAAATGCAACTCAGCCACCTCCTCCATCACATTTAAATTGTAAGTGACAGCTTAGTTGGAAGACCTAATTTAAGAAAGAAAACAGGCAATTTGAATAAGGCAGAGGAGATTGGACTTTCTTTTCCCAAAAATTCACAATTATTTTTCCTGAGGAAAAGAGATCAAGTTAGGAGTCACCAACAAGCCAATTTTCATACAAATAAATGGAAGAAATGACATTTATCTAATCAAAAAACAAAATTACAGGCTATAATAAAGAGCAAGATGGGCACTGGAAGTAGACACTCAAAGTATTTCAATATTCAAAGCATCAAGCCCAGAGCTGGCAGGTTATGTGCAGCATCATACAGAAAACAAAAATGGTTTAACGGCAGTTTTATGCTCCCATTTTGTGAAGTAACAAGAAACACCACATTGAAGGGTTAATTTTCAGAAGACCCTGTCCTTCTCAACTATCAATTACTGCTGAGTGCTGGGAAAAGGACACTGGACAAGACACATCAAGATTACAGCAGCTCCTTCGTTTCAAAGTGTAAGCTCTGTCTCCATGCAGGGAGGATGTACCTCAGTTGCAGTTTTGAGGCAAGCAGCCTGTGCTTTCTTTGGTTACCTGCAGAAGACCAAGAATTGCAGTCCTATTACATTACCTCCCTAATGCAACCCTTATGCAAAAAATGCAGTTATTATCTGAGTATTTTCAGTTCTTTTGCTATACCCTTTTAAAACCTAGGGCAGCCCTCTGCTTTGCAAAGTGAGCTTGAAAGAAGTGAGAACTAAAATCACCATGCTATATGGGAGAGATACAATCTCTTCAATTACACATAGAAAGGAATTTCAATTGGCACAAGAAAGGAAAACAAACATGTATTTTTAACCAAAAGTTTTGAATTTAGACTTAAATAGCTGTTACCTTTTCCAGCTGCTTAAGCAACACAACAGATGGCATGCAAGCCATAAACGAGGACATATATTTTTAAGCTTCCTTTCAAAATCTGCAGACTAATTTCTTTTTCCATCATCCCAAAGCTCTTAAAGAATACACGTAGAATTCAATGGGAGAGCCCTGCCCTCTCTCTTCCACAAGGTACTAACTGCAATGCTCCTCTAGGCCCAAACTGAGCCATGTGTCTGAAGCAGGAAACTCCGTACTTTATTGGCTGTAATATGGAGGAAGCAATACTGCAAAAGTTCTTCTGCTGGTCTTCAAGGTATCCATAAGATCCAACTTGCATGAGTAGGCTAGGCTTTGTCCACTCAGGAGTTTTGGGGGTGTTTTTCACAAGTCTTTATTACTAGGTATGGAGGTTTCGATTCCACAGAGCAGAAAAATTCTAAATCCACTAGGAAATGCACTCTAAGCTTTCCTACTGCAGTAGGAGTGGAGCTGCAGAGACAATCAAACTGCTAACACAGACCCAGGAACCCAATCCTACAGTTTAAAAAATGTGCTGAATTGGTGAAAGGCTGCCAGACACCCGGGATCATTGTGAGCTGCCACAGTTACTAACTGGGGTTTAACTCTGCAGGCTCTAAACACCACCATGTATAGAACCAGCCATAGAGTTAATTAGTTACAGAGAAAGGAAAAACTTGTGTGGCAGAAGAGGAATCTCATACGGACAGTCATCTGCAGCTTAACCACATATGGACTTTCCATAACTCTTTCAAAAGAAGCACAGAAGATACCAAAGTTATAGCCCGTCCTTTCAGTTCTTAAGATCTATTTCAGGATATTATCTCCAGTTTTTCCATCCCCAGACCCCCAATTACTCTACTTCAAATAATTTCTGAGGCACAACAAGGGACATTTCACTGCCTCTGCTTCATACTCCTGTCAGCACAGCTGACAAATGCTTCAATAAAATTAAAAAGGAGGGGAGAGGGGGAGTTAAAACTAAAAATGGGTGAAGGTGGAGTTAAACAAAGTGAAGATATTGGCATCATATTTTCAAGAAAGGCTCATGTAAAAATAACACAAGAAGAAATATCAGATAATTTAAAAGGTCAACCAACAGAAAATGCATTTCATCACTTATGTTCTTCACTATTAACTCATCACAGCTTTGACAGATCCTGCTCAGCTACATCACTTCTGAGACCTTTGCAGTTAACATTAGGCTGCCTCAGGATGGCCTCCTCCTCCTCCTCCTTCTCCTCCTCCTCCTTTTAAATTATTTTCAGAAATACCATACAGTATGCCTAATAGGTGAATCACAGATTCTTTCTATATGCTCTCAAAGACAGGAATATTAATTTTCTTCAGAGTAATCAATCTTAGTTAAATAAACAGACAACTCCAAGTGTAATTTTCACATTTTAGGTAAAAATTACCAAAATAGATTTCTTAAGACTGGGTAAGATATCTGTAAGTACATTTCATTACTACAAAGTGATTGTTTTTTCTTTTATTCAGGAATAGAGAAACCTCTTCTTCAAAATAAAAAAAGTCCCTTTTTGTTAAAGTGATATGAATGTGGTACGTTGTGCCTAGACTACAAATGAAATAAGGAAAAATGATGCAGCTTAAGTAGTTTATCTCTTCCCTACTATATGTTCTGCACTATGACTGCTCCCATAGAACCACAGCCACGAATTCGTCACGCCAAGTCCAGCAGGACAAAACCACATCACATGCTAGCACACCTGACCACCCTGCTATGCCTGGCACACCACTGTAGAAGAGTGGCACAGCTTCCCTTCAGGCCGAGGACGCACCCAGGATCTCTGCAGAGGCTCCCGCGCCGCCTCAGCTCCGGGGCTGCACCTGAGCGAGCTGCGGCAGCAGGACTGGGGATGTGAGCACAGGGCAGAAATCATTCTGTGCAACCCTGATTCCACAGAGATACCAGCCTCCCAGTGAGCCTGCTAACAAACTGGTTTCTGGCCAAACAAACTCCTGCCTTTTGCACAGACATCCCCTTCCAAACAACAGTGAGAGCAGAAGCGAAGTTCTAGTAAAGGTGACAAGCGTGTGTGTTGTGATCATTAGCTGCTTCTTTCTTCATATTAGCTTTGGCTTTGTCACATGAATCTGAACATATTAAAAAAGAAAATTTAAAAAAAGCCTCGTCTGTCCTTCCAGCACCACCAGAGAGTCCATAGAATGAGGAATAAGGGTACATTACAATTCTTTCAGTTACAGGTACATAACATAACACTTGATATTGCTATTTTGCAACTTACAAAGGTGTCCTAGGGTGACTTTATGATGCTTGTATCCCCAAATTGTCTGCCCTGTTTGTGTAGATATTATGTCCTATACCTTTAAGGCTAGAGCATAGAGGGAAGGAGCGCGCAGTTTGTTTGGAGAAACTGCTCTGACTCCTCCACATTCCTTTTTTCCCCGCTCGGACGGTGCTGTCTTTGGACAGACGGACGGAGTTTTTTTTCTTTTCCTTTTTTAATTGGTTTTTGGCTAATTAAAGCAGATAAAGTTCCTGGACAGAGTCTTTGCCTTTTTATTGGGACTCCCTGGCCAGAGAGGCACCTGCGGCCCACCAGGGCCTGGGCTCCTCCCTGAGAGAGAGACTGAGAGAGAGAGCCGAGTTATACCCACAGCAAGGACACTTTCATTCTGGGAATCCCTCTGGATCGGCGAGAGGTTTTATTGTTTCATATTATTCAATTGTTAATGCTTGTGGGTTTTTGTTTGTTAAAGAATTAGTTTTTTCCACTTTTCTCAGAGGAAGTTTATTCCCAAACCAACTGGGGGGGGGGGGGTGGGGTTGGGCTTGCTTCCTGAGGATCCAATTTGGGAGGGTTCGTTCCCAAATTTTGCCCTAAACCAGGACAAAAGGTTACAGGTTGTTTTACTTTTAAATACACTGTAAATGTCCCTCTACCTAGTAGTATCCAGTAGAATTACCCTACTAGGTCGTAACATCAGTCTAGTCCACTCAAAAGATGTGGTGCTGACACAGTTATCTTGGGTTTGTTTTGTTTCATTTCCAAGTGAAGTGGTAAGCTAAGATTCCATATGGATACAAAGGATTTTTGCTTAAGCCTCCCTCCTTACTAAGATGCTGCATCAGATCACACCTCAGCTCTCAGCTGGGCTATTGGACAGTAACTCCTCCCCCTCCCAGACCCAGGTTCCCCATTCCCTATGCTGAGCACTCTGTGGAGGAGTCTACATGCTGTGTTTTAAATAGCAAAATATGGTGACACAGGCCATTGAAGAAGGTCTAAAGAAACATGGGCGTTTTAGACCTCTTTTGTCTCAGAACCAGATAAAGGAGGGGTAGGGGGAGGGGAGAACTGTAGGAGATGACAAACGCATTCCCAGACTCCTGAGAGAAATTGTAAGAACATGGAAACAACAATAAATGTGTATTTTCATGAGCAGTAAGAGAGAAACCACAGATTGTGAAACAACCCTGAAGCCCTTTGTTATGGTGATTCCGACCCATTCACCAGCTCAAGGGAAAAACAAGCATCCTATCACCACCAGCAAGGAGCCAGTCAATTCCCACCTCCTCACCCCAAGCAGTTTGCACTATTTTGTTTTAATAACACGCAGGGGTTTTCCAGGGGAGCCCATTCCAAGTGCAGCTGGAAGATCCAGCAGTGACAATTCTGGGTGAACGAACGCACCCTTCAGGACCTCGGTACTGTCAGGTCAGACAGCTGGAGAGGAAAAGAATATTAAAAAATAAAAATATCCCTTCGTTTCCCAAGAGGAAGCCCTCATAATGAAAAGGCTTAGGAGTGATCCTTAAGTCCCCTTTCCACAGCACTCGTCGTGATGTGCTCAAATAGGTGAATCCTTTTATTAGACTTCACACTTGTGAGAAACAAAAAAAGATTCACAATACTGTGAAAAGTGGAAAGAAATATTTCAACTGTGCAACCAAGTATGTTTATTTTCTGATTAACACACACAATTTTGGTTTTATTTGAAATTAAACCTACTTAATTTCATAATAGAGAACAACTACCAGAACATACAAAAAATTCCTGATTTTAGCTTTCATTGCTTTTTCTACTATTCGCAACATCTTTAAACTGTCTGCATCAAGGAATAAATTCAAGCAGGGTATTTGTAATGCAATTACTTCCCTCATACGATGTGTGCTTCTATATCTATTGAGTGGGCTCTGGAACAGTACAGATTTTGTAAGGGTGGCTTAGTACTACCTCTGCCAAGCAATGAGCAGAAATTTGATATTTCAGTCAATACTATATCTATTTGTTGCCTCAGGAGATTTTTTTTTTTTCTTATGATATATGAGGAAATACACTCTGCTCTCCTGTGATTTTTTTTTCTTCCAGGAAAAAAAAATGTAACCCAGCACTAACAACATTTGCATTTCAAGCTGGAGCTCCTGTGTTCAAGGGCTAACTGTTTAATACATACATTATGCTGCACAAACTGGGAAAAAACCCCTACATTGTCAACAGGACAAGTAGTACAATATTTTCAGGGAATAAAATTTTAATTAATTCACATCAGCCAACTGTACAAATATAAGAGGAATCAAATGTAGAGCAAATTATTATTAATCAAATACATGGTACTCTTTGGCACATGGACACAAATCATACATAGAGGTAACTATGCCTCTCACTAATAATAAGTTTTATACCAGATAAATAAAATTTTCAGCTAAAATCCATTTTAGTTGTTTGTTGATATTTATTTCAAGCATCTTGGATGAAAACAAGACTCAGATTTTGCTGAGGTAGCAGTTAAAATTTTATGGCTTTTTAACAGCTTGCTCAAATTAAAAATAGGGAAATGTTTACTTTGTACAAAAACATACTTTCTTTGGTTCTGATTGGCTTAAAGCTATGCTTTAAGTTACAAGTTCAACAACAAAACTGACCTACTTTTGTCCTCTTGAAAATGTAACTTACACTGTACAAATTTCACAGGATCCCTGTAGTACTCTCCATTATTGCAGATAATTTCCTGTTACAGAACTTGTATTTATCTAGGTATTATCTTGACAATTCTTCTTTAAATCTTTATTACAAAATACTTGATACTTTAAAAAAGAAATGTCAAGATCTCCTTTTATTTCTAACAAGAACCTACTTCTGGGGAGGGAAACAGCTTAGGACAAAGTAGCTTTAAGTGTCCTAAAATCATAAACTTTTGAAAAACACAAGTTTTAACATGTCATACCTTTACATAGAAATATACCTTTACCTATACCTTTATACATAAATATACCTATACCTTTATAAATATCACCATGGGTAATATTTATACAAGGAATATGCTTTGTGGTAGTCACATAAAAATCTCACAAATATGGTAAAAAAATTAAATTTTCTTTTACAAGTACAGAACTGACAGATTTAGTAATAGTCACTAGGATCTCCATGGATTTCATTGTCACTCACTACTGCCACACATGCTGGGATGCTCAAGTGTCCTCACTGAAGGCTGTGAGCAGGAGGGCAGAAATCCCCTCTCACAGCAGCCCTCGGTTGTGCCAGGTGCAGAAATTGGCTCTAAGACCAAGCCCAGTGCTCCCAAGAGCCCCTGGCAGTACCACAGCAAGAGGGAATCACCAGAGATCACGCTGGAGGAGCAAAAGTACTGAGGGAAGAAGAACCTTTATATTGAGATAAGGACCTGGATCAAAAACTTGCTGGGGAAGCAAACGAGGGTGAAGCAGAGTAAAATCAATGGGATAACCTGAGATGAAAGAATGGGGAGAGGGAAACACAGAGCTGGGGGAAAGAGGAGGAGGCCTGGCATGAATGGAAAAAATATGACAAGCTTAAGAAATCCCAGAGGTGGGAGCAAGGAAGGAGCAGCCATACCTGACAAGGAAGGGAACAGGTGGGAAGGGCTGAAGCTCAAAAGTAGAAAGAGCCAGGAGGAAGGAAGGGAAAGCAGCTGAAACCAGATAAGGAGTCTGAACAAGAACATTGAAGAGGCTGGAGTAAGGCAGAGGCCTTGTAAAAACTGGTCTGCTACCATGTAAGTAACTGGGTACAATGGCTTTCCTGAAGTGCTGCACACAGCTCTGCAGTGAAGGACTAACCACGCTTACACAGGCAAAGCAAAGGGCTGGATCCATCAGTGGAAAGGCCACTTGAAAGGGAAAATCAAACAAGCTTGGCCTGTTGATACATTGAAAATATGTGTGATTATTTTCTAAAAATACATCAGAGGGGAAGGAATAGTAAAATAACAGGAAGAGGAGGAACTTTTTAATCAGAAATACAAGTCATGAGAATAAATGAGCTAAGATCTCCCAGGAATAATTTTACGCTAAACAACTGAGGAAGTTATTTGTAGTTGGGTTTTTTGGTGGTTGTTTTTTGCTTGGTTGGGGTTTGTTTTTTTCAATCATAAGAGCAGTACCTTCAATAACATCTAAAAAGAAGAAAAATAATGTGCCTTTTTTTAGATGCACAAAACCCTCAAAGCCATGTCAAGCTAATAAGCCAAAACCCTCCCTCTAAAAAAAGTCCCTCCACCAACACCTTTCAGTCTTTCAGAGTGGAACTTGCTGTGCTGATGAGATGAGCTCTCAGAGCTGTGCAAGATCAGCAGAATACTCACCTGGAGGCTCTGCCCAACAGGGTTCTAAGCTGGGGCTGCCATTCTTCTCCCCTCAAACAGCACCAGAGCTTGTAACATGTTCCACTCAAAAATCACACGTGGTTCTGCTCTCTGCCAGCTTTGCTTTTAGCCTCTTAATTTCCAATGACTACAGCCAAAAGCAGGGAGCCAGCAAAACATGGTTTACTGAGACCAGCACACAAAGACAGCATTTTGTTTTGTTTTGTTTTTAAGCTCTGTACTCCGTCTGACTTTGAAATGTCTGTGATGCTTTTCTGACCTCAGTGTACAACTCCTCCACAGCTGAAGGAAAGCAGCATCAAAGGAATGATTTTTGCAATATAGAAATGTATTCTACTGAAAGACCTGTAAACTGGAACAACAAGAGTTCTGGGTCTATTCTGGGATACAGTGCAGGTCAAATGTAGCACACATGCACATCATCTTTACAAGAGGCTTTCTTCTGTTTCAACCACTATTTAATCAGCATGCCACTCACGTTTAGAGTCCATCTACTCTTAGGGGTGAAGCCCTGTTTCCATTAAATTAAACAGGCATTAGGGTATTGAGTGGAGACCAGAATTTTAGTCCAGACAAAACATTTACTCTGGAACTACAGAATGCTGTAGTTACAATTGTTTAATCTTTCTATTCAGGAGAAAAAATGGTACAATATACCACAACTGAAAACATTTCATTTTTACATAACCAAAGTGCTTCCAAAACAACTAGACTTCCCTAAAGCAAAATTATCTAGAAATTAACTACAAGAAATTCATCATTTGTTTGCTATGAGGAAAAAGACACACTGGCCCCACAACAGAGACCTCCACAAAACAATTGGTTAATTGTATGTTTCATTCAGTAGTTCCTGGGCACACTTCTAGTGAAAAAAGGCACAAAGCCATTTCGCTGTTAAGTCTGGCATTTTGTGGTTAGGAAAGTAATGAATACTTTTAGTTTGCATAATTACTTTCAAAAGGTCTTCTTTATAGGACCTCTAATAAATATTTCAATGCGAGTAAAAACTCCAGCTAATCCATCTCCCAAGACAAGCAGACTCTAGGCCACCCACATATCTATAACCCTTTTTGCCCTAACTCTTTACACCCAAGGGTTTGGGGGTTNACAAGAAATTCATCATTTGTTTGCTATGAGGAAAAAGACACACTGGCCCCACAACAGAGACCTCCACAAAACAATTGGTTAATTGTATGTTTCATTCAGTAGTTCCTGGGCACACTTCTAGTGAAAAAAGGCACAAAGCCATTTCGCTGTTAAGTCTGGCATTTTGTGGTTAGGAAAGTAATGAATACTTTTAGTTTGCATAATTACTTTCAAAAGGTCTTCTTTATAGGACCTCTAATAAATATTTCAATGCGAGTAAAAACTCCAGCTAATCCATCTCCCAAGACAAGCAGACTCTAGGCCACCCACATATCTATAACCCTTTTTGCCCTAACTCTTTACACCCAAGGGTTTGGGGGTTTTTTTGTTATTTATATATAAATATAAATATTTATGTATAAAACAAAAATACTTCCTGTTCAAGTCACATTGTTTACAGATGTCCTGCAACCACAAAGGACTTCAGCTCTGATCATACCCACACCTCAGAGATTTTGTTCAAAACTGATTATTCCTTTCTTTCTCCTGTAAAGAGAATTCATGACCCTCTCTTAACCAGTTGTTTTGCCCACCTGCACATACAGGCACAGTGACAGAGGCCACTCCAAACACATATCTTTGCCATAGCTCAATATTAACTTTCATGTATCTTGAAACCCTTCCCATACATCACACTCCCCATTCTTCCACAAAGGCTGACAGTGGGAGGATGCAGGAGGCCAGCAGCACACAAAGCTACCCTCTCTCACACGGCAGCCACCACCTCTGGCATGAGCCCTCGGAAACCAGATCAGTAGGAACAATGGAAGTGCCTGAGTGAGAATATCCAATCACAGTGAAAGGACTGCTTAGAGTCCTCCAAACATTCCAAATGAGATTAAATCCTTCAAAATGCACCACAAGACCCTATGCCCCAGCAAGAATTCTTTGGCATCTACTGTCTGTTTCTCTATCCTCACTTTCTGAAAAACATTCCTATGCTACAACACACAACCGCCTAACATCATCCTTGGTTGTTGGCTTCTCCCACACCTTTTTTGTTTTAGATCATTATTTCCCAGTTGTTGCAGCACACCATTGTCCAGGTCTTAGCATAGCTGCCTCTCTTCAAAAATGTGGAAAAAAAAAAAAACAAAAACAAAAAAACCCCCCAAAAAACTCCACCCAGATGGAATTCAGATGATCAAATGACACTAAATGCCCTTTTCCCCTAGTAAATGCTGAGAAATAAGTGCACTCAAACTTATTATAAAGACATACTTCCCCCACATCAATAAAATTACTTTTTTTAACATTATGACTAGAAGAAATAGAAAGCATGCCTTTCTAAAAAGTACAGTTCAGTTTAAAACACAGCTGAAAGCTTCAAATCTAATTGTAGATTTATCTCTAACTGCTGCACTGCTTTTTAAAAAACTGTGAAAACATGTACCATGTAGGTAAATTAGTAACAGAAAATTGAAAATCACAGTATATTACATTCACATGCAGCCAAAATCAGAGTTTTCCCTCTTGTACAGATATTTGCTATAACACAAAGCAACATTAAAGCATTCCATCTCTTCTGTGATAAACATAAGGCTGTATATTGGTTTTCTCACTCTGAGTTTGGTTCAAACTGCTCTGGGTTTAGAGCTGACTGGCAGCTCACATGAGCACGGGCTGTCTGGAGGTAACCACTCTGAGCAGGCTACAGGCTGTTGCTCAATGGAGTGGTTTCTCTAGAGCAGAATAGAGGGAGAGAGAGGAGGAAGTGAGAAAGGGAAGAAGCAAAGACAAAGAACTCTCATGGGTACTAAATGTGAAGATAGCGCTCTCGGAAAGTTTCTACAAACTTCCGAAGCAACCGTAAGAAACTTCAGGGTATCCAGAAGTACCTGCTGAGGGGTCAAGTAAACGTGGCAGTCAGTGCTCACGACCACCCCACCAGGGTCACCACAAAGCAAAGCTCAGCAGGCTGGGGTCATAACTTCAAGTAAGGCAACAAGAGGACAAGAACACTCCAGACACACTTATTCTCTGCCTACCACAACAGCTACAGCACTGTATCTTCGAGAACACTGCCCTGGACACATAGATGCAGGCAGCATCTACGGCTGGCAGGATCCAAGCCACGTCCATTTAAAGACTGAAATCCAAGTTAAGATTTCCTTTGGCAACACTCAGACATGCTTTTTGAGCTTCCTGGAACCCCTCAGACCTCCAAATCACCCCACTGCAACTAGATCCCTATCCTATCAGTCTTAAATGCATATTGTTTCCCTAAATGCCAGGGAGGAAAGGTACTCCTCTTGCAGGAACCTCACTCATTAGCTGTAAATTATAGTGATTACAAAAGGCTAGTCAAGGAGTCTCATTCATCCCAACCACACACAGCACGAACGGTTATTTTACAAAGATGCTTGTACAGCTTAAGCAGTTGTGTTTATTTCAGTATGTGAAGTGGTTAGTGTATAGCAGCAGTAAAAGCAGGCCAAGGCATTTCTTACAGTAAATTCCACCACAAAGACTAGCTGCCACAGGTATAGTTCTATAACAGTTAGAGATGTCATATTCTTTCAGGATTTTTTGAGACATCTACAGATTACCCTTCTCTTTCCTCTTGCTTCCACCATGGCAGACATTAGACAGAAGTGGCATTAAAAGCCAGCCAACAGGCAAGTCTATGTTTATTTCTACTTTTATCTTCCATGTGTTTATCATTTGTTTGAATCTTTAGTATCTCTTTATCCACCTTCTTGTTCAAAGATTTGTAGTTTGTTTGATTTGCATTTAGAGAAAAACAGTGAATAATACAAAGAAATCTCTTGGCTCCCTTCACATCAAGGGATGAGGTCATAGGGCTGTTGACAATTATTTTAAAACAATCAACCTTTTATTGAATGATGTGATCGTGCACATTCACACAGTTTGATGAAATACAGGCTTGCTCCTATCTAGAGCCTCAGGACTGCAGCCATGGTATCAAGCCGTAGTTTTCCAGGGCTGGAACCATTTTCTAACAATTTCACAGGCCAAAAAGAGACACTATCTTCCTTTGTACTTAATCCTCAGACTTGAACCATTATTTCTCAGCCCTTCTATGCTCTAAAAATGTAGCTTTTAACAGATGATTCATTAAAAATATAATTTTCCTGAGTTATTTTCATTGATGGTAAACTTCAGTACTCTGATCATTTCTACAAGACAGCCTCTCCAGCTGCCTTTCCATTTCTCCCATTTAGTCTCAGGAGCTCAGCCATCAGCTACAGTGACGTTCTGTGGCACTGCAGAGGGAGGGAGAGAGGAGGATGATTCATCTGTGTCTCCAACGGGGTCTCTGAAGCAGAGCTTCAGCTTGAACATGAGCAAGAGAACAGTCATTTTAAAAACAAGAAACGTGCAACTCTGACTCCGTCACCTGCTACTTGGGAGTCAAAAAAAAGTAAGTGGCAAACGAACAAAGTAACTGTCTGAGCTCCTCAAACACAGATTAGAGCAGCCACGTTGGGGGAGAAGTTGTGCCAAAATTGTTTAAGGTGTCCAAGATCCTGAAAGGGCTGTGTCTACCCAAGGAGTTAATAACACATCTTACACCTAGATTTTGGCATGGTCTCTGACACACCTGTCAAAGGAAGGTTTAGGAGTAGCTGAAGACTTGCATATGTTTGCCACTTCTGTGCAACCCCAACAGTCTAAAAGAAGGAAGAGGCAAACAGGTGACTTCCAGGATTCGTGATGTTTCTCAATTAGCAAGGGCAATTTCATAAACAGTACAAGTAGCACAAAATCTCCAAAACTGTGCATTTGAAGATGTTTTCTTCACAGCCAGTTTTAAGAAGTTTCAAAACAAGGAGAAGTAAATCCACAATACTGCATGCTAATTACTAGTAATTTTCCATGTTCTACCAAATCAGAAGGGAGAGAATACTGTACTTCATTGATCCCTTCTAATTAGTGCATTATCCACAGGCTTCTCCATCAGTATCTTATCTTCCTCTGTCCCAGGGATAAGAAATTTTATACCTGGTTTCTCATGTGTTAAAGTTGGCATCAAAGGCATGACCCGAAAATACAGCTTCCAGTTTTAGGACAGTACCATAGTGCACAGGCACACAAACTTCCTTTATAATCCAGTTTGAATTTTTGTGCTGGAAATGTAATCTTTTCAGAAGTCTGAAAGCCAGCAACTGCTTCCCATGCCTGATAAAGCAGTGCCCATTAGACAATCTGTTCCTCCAGTACCACTGGAGGCCAGACTCCTCAGAGTGCAGGTGCACAAAAGATCCTGTGGCTCCACACAAGAAGGGCTGGAAAGGGCTGCCACAGGCTCCCAGACATAGCCCAGTGTCCAGAACCTCCCACAGTGATCAGGAACAGGACTGTGAGTGAGGCAGCTAAGCCTGGTTTTGGAACAAATTCCCAGGCACCCTCTGGAGACCTAGAACACATTCACACCCAAAAAAGTGCAAGGGTGCCATTTTGCAATGGGGATAAAGTTCATAAAAATGAACATTTTTTTAATAACTACAAAAATTCAGGTTCACTATTAAAAACAACAGAACATCACATTCCTGCTTTGTACCCATGCTGCATTCCTGCTAATACAGACAGATACTTCCTCTGAAAAAAAAAAAACCCAACTGCTCTGGTACCCGAGAAGGATTTTTTTCAAGAAATAGAATAAATCCCGAGTGTCTCTGCAAAGATTTGAAAGCCCATTCCAGAAAGTGTAAAAAGAAAAAAAATATTAAGATAATGATACACTGTTATATGCTTAAAAATTCTAACAACATTTCAGGAATTAATGAAGAAAGTTTTCCTAACACTTCCACTCATTTCTTTTAACATTGGTAAGAAAAATCCATGCAGCACAAGACAGTATAAATCCATTGAGACAAACATTCCCTGAGGTATGTACGACATAATAGCTGCAGTGGAAGCTATGCCAGGAACTAATTAAAATTATGCCTCGGGCTTTAGTGATGTCAATTCATCTATTCCAAATTTATTCTGTTTTTAAAGAGCAAGTAGATAATTTTCTCCATGACATCTATCATTTTTTAAAAATTAAAAATTCATTACTTACGATCTTTTAAAGTAGAAATACACTGTGGAAAAAATGTGTTTGATATGATAGGCTATCATATTTGAATAAACATGGTAAAGTTTCATGCCCTTGTGAATCAGGTGGTCAACCCATCCAGGAACGTGGAAACTCCTTTCTTCCTGAGAAGAAATGAATGAGTAGAGAAAGGAGCTTTGCCCTTGACAAAAGGTAGCTTCCAGAAACTCCTACAGAAAACCAGGTGCTCATCCAAGATGATAATTTTCATGCTATATGATGACTCACCTCAAGAGTTACCAGTTTTCATTACATTGTGTGGCATTTTTTGGGCTGTAAAAGTCCTCAAGGTTGGGTTATTTATGACAGTAAACTACCACAATAGTTACTCTTCCAATTTCAGCAGAATGGCTATAAAACGATGTAGAAATACCTTCTGCAATAAACTGTTGCAGCCTTTAGTTCACCCTTGCTGCTTCTGTTAGCATCTTCTCATGAAAAGAGGACAGTCATATCACTTCCTCCCATGGTTCTTGTTACAAGGTTTGCAAGAAGGCAGCAAAATTGTGACAGTACCTCTTCTTTTTAATTGCATCAGAATTCCGATTCAGTGTCTTCATAGCTATTGGTAAATTCCAATTGATGCAATTCTGCTTTAAAGGGCAAAATAACCTCCATATTAAGCAGTACATCACCAGTTGTTCTAGTTCATCCTCAAGCTCCACAAAGCTAACACAGCCCTCTGATCACGCTTCTTGCGTAATCCTTTTACGGACACTAGGTTCATACAAACATGTTGTTACTTGAATCAGTCATGTATTACCAAAAAGAAAAAAAAAATGTATACCTGAAGCTCAAATCAGAAACATAATGTCATTAGCTGGCTTTGCTTTTGGCATGCTACTCTGAAAACACAACTACACGTTACTTCTCCTTGGATCAGATCATGCTTGAATTTATGCAAACATTGTGTAAGTGGTCCAGCTTCACAAAAAATGAAACTGCTATTTGCCATCTGCCCTGGTAGTGTTGTACTGCACAACATGAAGCTTTATTTAGCATTGTTTATGCTCAAAGTGTCCCCAAACAACATTAATGACACTGGTTAAGTGCTGGTGTCAGAGAAGCCATGCCAGCAGCCATTAAAGAGCTTACAGAAGTTCAGAGTGCATGTTCTTCTTGAATGTTCAGACCTATTTTACTGTGAGCAAATATTAAAGGTGTCACTAAGTGTTTTACAGGCGAAGGGACATAAATGCATGAACCATTTTAAATAATGTGGTCATTAATTTGATATTAACCAGGTATTCAGGAGAAAGAAAGTTAGGTTCATGCAGTTGTTCAGTTCTTAACATGCTGAGTACTTACAACCCTGAGGCCTGAAGTTATTATAATTAGCTGCAGAACAGACATGCTGAGCTGCTCTAGCAGAAATTCATCAGCATGAACAAGAACTGCATCCCGTACATTGCAGGGGTACTGTTTGCAGAGATCCCAAACATAAAAAATCACAGCTGACGCTGATTTTTAGATGCAACCAAGAAAGCTGGTCTAAATAGCACTTGCCACAAAGAGACTTCAGAATGGCACTCATCCTCTGCAAAGGTAATAGATGCAAGGGCTACCTTCTGCTACCTCACCTTAATACAGCAAAGCAGATCTACCTGATTCAACTCTTTTGAATTGTTGAATTGAATCAACTTGTTAAGGTTTTGTCCACAGACAATTATATCTTATTAATATCATTTAAAAGAGTGAGGTTTCAAGAAAGAAAAAGACAATAAACTAGCTCCATAGGGGTGTAATTTTAAGTGACAACATTGATCCATGCAGTTTGCAGTGTTTTCTGTTTCTCCTTAGAAACTGTGAAAAAACTCAGAGTATGGTTTGGAGATAGGTAAGACACACACACACACATGTACAGAGTTAAATATTAAAATACTCACAAAGCAGTGTAAATTGAAGAACATGCACCTTACGATTTGCAATTGGCAGTGCAATCCAAAGGGAGCCATACAATAGGCTATATGAGCTTTGGATCAAATCCACAAAGGTAACACTGCCAACCACCAACAAGGAAAGACTTCACAAAACAAAGCTATGCAAAGCAACTGCTGGTGAGTATGTCAAAAGCAAAACCCCAAAACCGAAAAGAAAATCAGAGAAATTGATTTTGATTACACAGTTTACTGCAGTTTTAAAGGAAGCTAACTGGGGGGATCAATATAAAGTCACCATGGCACATTTGAAAACACCACAAGATAAAAATTTATTACAAACACAGATGTCTGTCTTTGCCAGTACACACTGTCAAAGGATTTTTAAATCCAAGGACTCATCACTGCTTGTATTAAACCTTGGTAATCTCAGCACAAATAGACTGAGGGCCCTATGCAGCGGCTCTCCAAGAGCCACTCTGCTCCACCTCAGGGCTCCAGTTCTTAACTTACCATCCATTCCATCAACTTTTACTTGTTTTGTCCCTTGACTTTATATCAAACCTCTGTGAAACAGGTCCAGTAGATAGTTTACAGACAGTGTTTATGGTCTGGAAAAAGAAAGCCATGGGGGCATGCTTAGTAACAGGGTGATAACTAAGGAAGAAAATTGAAGAAGAAACACCTAAAAAAAGAAAAACAACCCAAAAAACCCAAACCCCAAAAGGAAACACAGCAGAGCTGGTATGCTGCACTTGAACATTACTCTGCATTTCCTCCAGTGCACTTCCATCTTAGTGTTGTCTGAGGTTTTTGTACTGCATTTACATTTTTCAACACACTACTCTGGGTTACAGTGCCCTATCCAAGCCTTTTAACCCCAACCCACAGCTTCACTCCCTTTCAATCTCCCTTCTAAAATTCAGCCCTTGTTAGCAATTCAGCAGAAACTATTACTCTGGATACTGTTTTTTTCCATCCTTTTGGGGGTTTTTTTATCTGTTTTAACAGTGGTCACTAGCTTTAGCTCTTCAGAACAGCAAACGTGCCCCAGCCATTGCAACTTTCTTCCTTAGCTGCTCTATCATAATTTCTGTATATTTCATAAATAACTGTTCCTCTATTTTCTTAAGTCTTATACCAACCTAATACCAGTTTCTCTCAAGTTTGTCCTAGAGAGGCAAATGTTCTATTTCTAAATGTAATCTAGATAATTTTCTATCTTGGCTGGCTTCTGCCAAGTGTTACTGAACTCAGGCACAAAATTCTACTGCAAGATTTTGTGCTTTTTGTGCTTCTCTCACACAGGTACAATGTGTATAGAATATATCTGCTGAAAATAATTTTTACTTCAAGACAGAATGGGCTACTCAAACACCCTACTCTGAAAACATCTTGTTCATACAAAGCTTCTGTCTTAGCAGAGGCCTCCATGAATGACAGAAGAGGAGTGTGATTCATTTGGCAGCTAAATTATTTAAATAGTTTGGCAATGGCATCTAAAGCCTCATATACATCACAACTTTTTTTTTTCCCCACAATTTTTCTTTTCCTTTTCACTCAATCATTTTTTCTCTGAACTATTAAATCTTTCCTTCCCCTTCATACAGTTTGGGAATTCTATGGCTGTAAGAACTCATAAGAGAAGGTTATTATTAGCAGGAAAAGAAAGGGTTGTAGGGAAAAGATGGCTCTGTGGAACTGTGAAACGGAGGCTATTTCAGGTAAGTGAAAAACCCAACACTCATTCAATGTATAACCTCTTCAACAAAACTCATCCCAGTCAGCATCCTTCTTACCAGACAGCACACAGGTGGTTCTCTGGCTGACAGATGAAGTCCACAAATTAACACACACTCTTACCCACAAGCAAGCTAGTAAAAAACAATCTTGGAGAAAAGGCCAAACTGAAAGTGTAGCAGCTAAGGAGAGAAAAGCAATCCAAATGACATGAAAAAACACAAAATCCATCATTAGTGTACAGCTCAAAACCCCCCCAATCTTATCATGAGATGACTTTCAGACAGTTATAGCAATTCTGACTAGCTAGAGAAGGATATTAAAAATTGCTGTGATTTTCAAAAGACCATGCATACTTTGCTTGTCACATAGTTTTGAGTCCATTTGACAAATACAGGCCCATGGATTGATTTACAGGTTACTGAAAATGAGAGAAAAAACACTAAATGGATAGTGGATGAGGCAAACTCAGTATGGAGTGCAATACTGAAGTTTAATCTGGGTTACTGTGTATCACTCTTTATCATGTCATCTGTCCAGCATGTGCTGTAAAATGAAACACAAGAGAAGTGCTGCTTGCATTCTCAAGAGAAGGAAAGTCTACCTTGCCACACTATCTCAAGCACAGACAAGACCTTCCAACTCTGTTTAAGGACAAAGAGCAAAGAGGATTGATGAAACATCATGGAGGGAAAAGAACCCAAAAAGCCATCTTAACTCACAAAAGGATAAAGTATAAAGTAACATTTCTAACCACAAGAGCAAAGAGATTCTCAAGCAGCATTTGCTGGGCACAGCAACAGCACAATGAATTTTCACAAATGTGAAACATGGAGCCTACAAGAGTGAGGGGATGATCTGAGATGTTTTCCAAACTCATCCCATGCCCTTCCTCTCTCTCATTCCTACACCAACTCATACATACACACTTAAACACACGTTAAGCAGTTACCTCACTCCTCACCTCTTTGAGTAATTTGAAGCTACTCAGAGTAACATCTTCATTAATATTCTGATTTTTTATTTCTGTGTAAGTTTTCTCAGCAGTTACCTCTAATCATTCTCCCCCTAGACTACTTTAAATCAGAAAAGACTTGAATTTGTATTTCTGCCTTTCATAGAAAATGGATATTCTCTGTAGATGCCTACTTTCACAAAGGGTTACTTATGACTTGTAATAAATTAACAACTCACCTCTTCACAGTTAAAGGTCACTTCAGAACTTGTGCCATATGGAAGAAATAACAAGGGAGGAAAAGAGATGTACATAAAAGTATAGCCTGAAGAAAGCTAGGTTTTGTTTAAGAAAATATCAACTGAAGGCACAGTTCATTCAGCTTATTCAAATGCTTCAAGAATCATAATTTCATAATGTTACTAAAACTTCCTTCTTCATTCTTGGCCTAAGTGCATGTGTGTGTGTAGGCATGTTTTTAATTGCAGTGTGAAAAATGTTGCTCATTGAAAGAAAAAGTATGTAGTTATAATTAGAAGTGGAAACTTTTCTGTATAATCAACACTTAACTTGATTATACAGAAAAGGCATTGCTTATTCTCAAGACAGAGCCCCTAGGTGTCTTGTACTTCTACTAACTCTCCTGTTTACTACTCCATAGTTGAGTGATCTGTATTGAGCTGAAGTACTGTGATCCAACTAATTGCTTTTACAG
This sequence comes from Nicator chloris, assembly GCA_013400495.1. Lineage (NCBI taxonomy): Eukaryota > Metazoa > Chordata > Aves > Passeriformes > Pycnonotidae > Nicator > Nicator chloris. The sequence continues at coordinate 202,487 of WAAE01019716.1, read as the reverse complement.
GTTCACAGAATGGCCAAGTCAGGAAGGCACCTCGGCAGATTGCTTAGTCCAATCCACTGGCTCAGAGCAGGGTCAGTGAAAGCAGGATACTCAAGGCTGTGTTCAGCTGGCTGTTAATTATATTCAAGGATGAAGGCTCCACAATATCCTTGGACAACCTGTTCCACTGCCTGGCCAACCTCAAACAGTTTTTCTTATATTTAAATTATTTTCTTGTATTTCAGTTCACACCCACTGTCTCTCCTCCTTTCACTATCTACTGCCAGGAGGATTCTGGCTCCACTTCCTGTACTCTAACACATCACGTAATCAGACACATCAATAAGATGAGCCTGAGCCTTCTCTTCTCCAGGCTGAACAGCCCCATCTCTCTCAGACTCTCCCCAGATCTCACAGCCTCCAATCCCTCAGACACCTTCATGGCCCTGCACAGGACTCACTCCGCTCTCTCCATCTCTCTCTTGTGACAGAGAACCCAGAACTGGACACACAAATCCACAGGTGCTCACCAGAAAGGAGAAGGGAGAAGGATCACATTGCTCCTCCTGCTCACAGCGCTCTGCCTAAAACGGCCCAGGGAGCCAGGAGCTGCCCCACCACGAGCACACGCTGCTGCCTCATGCTCTGCTTCGTGCCCACCAGGACCCCTGGGCCCTTTCCCACAAAGCTGCTTTCCAGACACTCAGGCACAGCCTGGACTCGTCCCCAGGCTTATTCCTCTCCAGCTGCAGCACTTGGCATTTCCCTCTGCTCATGGGCATCCTGTCAGCCCATTTCTACAGCCTCCTGAGGCCTCTACCAATGGCAGCACGATGCTCTGGGGACTCAACCACTGCCAGTTTGCAGCACCTGCCAAATTGCTCAGAGTCCTCTCTGCCCTGTGCTCCTGGTCATAAGTGCAGACACTGAGCAGCATCAGCCCCATTACCCACCCCTGTGGCACCACTGCCACCGACCAGCCTGCAGCTGCAGCTTGTGCTGCCCTCTGAGTCTGGCATTTCTGTCAGTTTTTTCCACTCTCCTGTACTGCACCTCATCAGTTTGTCAAGTTATGGGAGACAGTGACAAAAGCTTTCCTGAAGTCAACATAAACAACATTCACTCCACCAAGTCAGTGATCTCACAGTAGAAAGCTAACAGATTGCTCAGATGTGACTTTGCTTTCATAAATCCACACTGACTGTTCCCAACCTTCTTTTTGTCCTTCATACATTTGGAAATGGCTTCCAGGAGGTAAACATGAGGCTTGAGTTCCCCAAATTCTCCTTCTTTTCCTTCTTGAAAAGATGACTTTTGCTTTCTGCTACTCCCCAGAAGCCTCCCCCAAGGTTCTTTCTAAGTAAATCAATTTTCTGTCTCAATTCAGTCTCCTCTGAGATTTTCTTCTGGTTGAGGCATTATAGCAGATCTGTCTACACTACCTTTATGATGCATGAATGAAAATAACACTTGTTTTTCAGATATCAGGCTGGGTTGCAGGAATGATAGAGAGAGGAGAGAATGCTTTAGAATGCTGTATACTGTGGAAGCAAATGACCTAGACTTACTCAATGACATTTCACAGAATAAAATAGGTCTCCCAAACCAAAACCACTGCAAGTAAAGTTATCTGTACGTTTGTAGTCAGTTGTAACACGGACCAAACATTCATGTGAGCTCAAGGATAAGAAATGAAGCCATGCAAGACGTAACTATTCAAGCAATTCTAACATGATGTTACACAGCCATGACTAAAACACCACCTTTGAGATTAAAATGTAATTTTTAGAATATATATACAACCTGGCAGCTGCAATTAAAAATTGACCATATATTATACAAATAAAGCATCCAACTTTCCTGTGGGGAGTTATTAGAGCACTGCTTTTTTAGAGATGCCTGAATTTACAGTTTGTCCTATGCCCATTTTTCCATGTTTTTCCTATTTATTCTTTTTATTTCCTGATCAAACTTGTGCTTCTTCAAGCGTTGCTTAGTCACTCCATCATTACCACTTGCATGGAAGCAACCTAACACAGTACAAGCTGTACAGCTTTTCTCTCTGCACAGAAGGGTTTGTGCACCCAGCAGCGAGGAGCTTGCAAGGCAACACACCACTGAACACAACTTTGGCTTTGTGCTAGCATACCTATGGTTTCTGCAGTGCACAAAAATGCTTCATTAACATTTCAAACAATGTAATTTGGTGCCTTAGCTGCATTTCCTGTGATGATCTGTACAGTAAAGTTAGCTTACTACAGGTTCATCTTCAAGAAGCTTTTCCAGATCCCCTGTAGGTATCCTTTCCACTTAAAAAAATGCTAGAGAAACTGTTCAATCACTCCTTTCTTGTTGTCTCATCTGCTATCGGTTGAATACAAAACCAGAAGTTAATGCTAATGTTTTATGAAAAAGCAGTATTTATTTGGATATTAAATGCTGTCCAAGTATCTTGCACAACTTCCACAGCTGTCATTATTCCTTCTAGCCCTTTCACATGAGAATAAAATCTGAGTATTAGCTACTTTTTTCCAGTCACAGAATTCAAACCTTAAACTTCTTTCTTCCAAGAGAGGCAGGTGGTTAATGACTATATCCAAGAGCAGGTAACTAAGAGGCATAGTTGTAAATTCCTTGGAGAGGAGGAAAAAGAAAGATACAAAAGGAGAAGGAAAAAAAAAAAGAAAATACTACAATGCAAAAAAGTGCTATGTATGTTAAACAACCAAAGTGGCATTTCCTAAAATGGTACCTATTTGCAAACTTCTGCCAGCACAGCCAAGCAGGAAGAGTAGGAGGTGATTAGCAACTGAACCAGCAGAAGCCCCTGCCTGACTTCAAGTAGCAGAACTGGTTTAGCTGATTGAGCTTTCCCTGGTACAGCCTGTTTGCTTGCTGTGCAGGGTTTTACCAGATGGCCCTGAAGCAAAGCTTTGCCATAGAGTTGCTGCACAGCAGAAGCTCCCTGGCAATACTTCACACTAGCACCTTTATAACCATGAAAGAACACCAGAGCAGGAGGTGCAAGTTCCTATCACAAGTGAGGCTGCTCATCCATAATGCTCACAAAGGTTTTGTATTATCTTATGCTTTTTGGTCCTCATTGAAAGGCACACATTCAGAAAAAAAAATATTTCAAGAGGCCAGTGTTAACAAAAAAATCAAGGAGCTCAGTTAGTTCTACCAAAGGATCTTCACCAAACAATTATGTTGGCGTAATTTTTTTTGCATACCTAAAAAAGTACTTTTAGTTAATCACTGTATTGTCACAGAATCATTACATGTGACACCTTTTCACAAGTCCTGTTTACATGCAAAAATCTTACTACTTTGAGATGAAGTTTAATAAAATGGTTGTGTCAATATAATGGCAGCACAATATCAAAAATGCCTTTTCAAGTTCATCTCTCCCACTCCTACTCCGCATCATGCTCCAGTGATGCAAACTCCCCTTTTCTTTCAAGCAGTCTAACCAGCTAATATTAATTGGCCTTAACTAAAAACAATTGTCTGTAGCCAGTATTTATCTTTAATTTCATTGCTTCTTGCCAGATCTGATGAGGGGATACTGAGTGTGGGAGCCCAGTCAATTTTTCCAACAACGCAATCTAGTAAGAGATGGTAATTTAGCCTCTCCCTGTAAATCCTGTTTTTACTTTATGAATGTCTGAAAACATCAGTAGAAAACAAATACATCTGTTAGCACTCATTAGCAAATGCTGGTGCTGTTGGTTGTCAAAACTCAAATCCCATCCCCCTGTCTCTCCTTCCAGATACATTCTTCAATGGTAAGACTTGAGAATCTCATTTTAGTACAGACAGCCTCAAAAGTGTGACTGATAAAGCCTCCACTAATACAACAGTCTCCAAATAAAAACCTCTCTCTAACACAGCTGTAATTAGTATTTTCTCTCATTCTTTACAGTGCTCAGTGTCATGGAGCTGTGATTTGACAGCAGAAGGGCATGCTACAGAGATTGAAGAAGCAGGTTACCAATGCATTACAAGTAACAAGGCATGGGCAAGGAAGCCCTGAAGGAGTTCTTCAACCCTGGAACTTGTATGCCCAGTTTCAGCTTCATGAGAAAATAAAACCCACACAGAAGCTGTGGGGTGGGAAAGTGGGAAGAGAAGGGCAGCTTCTAATGGAAACACATGAGCCTTGAAAACTTACTGGGAGTACAGTATACTCAGCTTAAAGTGACCTAACAAAAAGTACCCTTTTCTGAATATCTAAATGTTCACTAATGAAACAATGCAGTGGTAAAAATCCCAGCAAAAAGAAATGGGGTCAATATTACAGTGGCACTACAAGTGTCACCAGGGTTCAGAAGGGTGGAGTAAAAAAGGTTGAATGGATAAATTTCCTTTCTTTATTTTGTAAAATAAAACTCCCTTTAAAATAAATTTCCTATGCCTTAACTTGTATGTTGTGGTTTTAGACCCACTGTTTATTTGAGCATATAATACACACATATCTTGTGTGCCTACTGCATGGACACATATATATGGATTTCTGAAAACACCTGGAAAGGGATTACAGTTTGAGAAAGAGCTTTTATTTTACATTTTAATGAGTCATTCTTCCCCTTCCACTTACGCAACATTTTCCTCTGATGTCCACCAGTTTGACTAGTCTCTAAAAAAATTTCACATTGAATAAGAGGCTTCAGAAGTTCAAAGGACCTAGTAAAACATGTGGGCTAACAACACAGAAATTAGGAATTTTTCTGTGTAGAACCACAGAGCAATTAAGAATTATGAAATGCAGTGCTCAGTCCCACAAGCACTGTTGCATCCTCCTTGTCATTCTATCAGCTTCAGTGAACCACTGAAAGGTTTCAAAGTACGTATTTTTTCCTCTGCAGGGAAAAATCCAGTGATATCTCACAGCACAGTAACTCAAATCCTAATTCCTTCCAGGATTTTACTTTAGCATTCTGTACTATTACAAAACATCAGCAATAAACCAGTTTTTGCTTTTGAATTAACTATCACTAATTGTGACAATCTGTTCGTGAGGGCTCATAATGCCAGGGCTGTGGGTTCAATCCCCATATGGGCCATTCACTTAAGAGCTGGACTTCATGATCCTTGCGAGTCCCTTCCAACTTGGAATATTCTGTGATTCTGTAATCTGTGAACTCAAGTTCACTACCAGAGGCCTTCAGGTTCTCTCAGTTTGAAAGGACAGAGTCAGAGTCAAAGAAAGGTAAATACAGCAAGTACACCACATAGCATTACAAATCAACTGAAGGTCGCGAAATGCCTAAGTTGTGTGGGAACAAAAGAAAAAACCTGAGCATATGTCCTTCTGTACCTGCACAACACTACATTTCAGGTAGTTCTACTTATAAGTGGTTTATTTCATGAAATAAATTATATAGCAACTATTCAACTAAGTTTAAGAATTAGACTCCTCTAAAACAAAAGAGAAAAATTTAAAAATTTGTTGAAAGCTACATTGAGACATGCATGCATATTTTTGGTGGCTGAATTTCAGCTATTTTTTATTCAACATAGATAATGTGGTAGCTCTGAATTACAGGCATTTGTCCATCCATAGTTTTCTAATTCAATTCTGGAAGGAAAATAACTCAGGTCAACTTAGAGGGAATTTTAAAGGAGGAACAGATTACATTTTGATAGCACAATAAAACTGAGCCATGGGACATTGGGGAAGGGTAAGGGAAACATGAAGATTTGCATCCTGCTTTCTTCTACCTCTAATTATTAGGCATTCAATGGACCAGTGATTTGGCAGTGGCTGATGACAGTGTAAGAGCCATGTCTCTAGTGCCATGCAGACAACGTGACAGCACTAGGACAGGCAGTCTGCTCGCCTGCTGCCAATGTCCTGGGGCACCATGATAAGGAAGCTTGGGGTGAGGGAACAAAAATGAAAAGATCTTTCAAGCAATCAAAAAGCTGATAAACACAGGTGGCAAAAGCAAAGCTGAATGATGTAATGCTCTTCGCTCCAAGTAGGAAGGGAATAATTTTCAGCCAAAAGGATTAAAAGAGATTTTCATTTGGTTTGTGTTATCAATTAACATGTAAATACTGACAGATAAATCAGGCAGCCTAAACACACCAAAACATGTTTAAAAGGGAAACCAAGGCTTAGCTAAGCTGATTGTAAGGAACCAGCCAAAATAATGGCAGTAGCCTGTAACCTGAAGCAGTCACGAAAATTATGAAAGAAGTTTCTGTTTTAGAGGCAGTATCTGTTGAAAGGGTGTTTTTAATCAGGGCTTTTGATAATATTGGCCTATTGCCTCTGGGAAGGTAAATGCAAGCTCTCTGGAAGAACAAGTACTGACTCAATCTTTCAGAAGGCACAGTGAGCCCTCACCAAGGCGGAAAAGGACAAATTAAGGTTTTGTGAAACACCAGATACATACACTCAACACCTTGCACATTCTTTAATGGCTTGTGATGCATTTATTTGTCTCAATATTCCCATTAAAAAAAAAAAAATTCAATAAAAGCAAAAGTCATTACCACCTTCTGTAAAAATGAAAGCTTTGCCTTGTTCCTTCTCCCTGGGTGGGAAGCAGCAATGCTATTTTTTAAAATGTATGCTCTACTTGTTTTCCTTCCATCCCTCACCACCTCCCGTCACAACCACTGGCGCTAAGTATCCATCACTGAAGAAGTCTGAAGTCAGAGTAAGTAAATAACAATCCTGCTACATGATGGTCGTTTACCTGCACCTTTGACTTTTTCCACAGTAACTGAAAAGCTAGAGTGTCTGTATATAAACAATGATATATTTCATATGGCTGTAACAAGGCCAAAAACTGAGGATTAAGAGGCTCGCATACACTAGGCTCTTTCCAGCTCTGAAGAGAACAACATGTTCTCTGCTCATAAACCTAAACTGCTCTAATATACTCTGTCATATTATAATTTTACTTTTTACTAGCAGTGCCAGTGAAATTCTAGTAGAGTACATAATTAGGTGACAGCAGGAAATGGCAGACCCTTCAAGGACTGTCTTCACCATCAGCTTCCCAAACAGTTCCCAAAAGATTCTAGGAGGAAATTGCAGCACTTACAGGAACAGAATACAAAGATATCTAATTAGTCAAAAACTACTTCCAACAGCAAATAATGCAAGTAGTTTGTCATTCCAGTTGATACTCACTTTATAAAAACATGAAAACTGTTACATGGCCTACACATGATACTTCAGAAAAAAAAAGCACCTCTTTACATAGAAGTAAACTCCAAATATAACGAAAATGTAAATAAATTAAAAATCAACACCACTAAACAAACCTCACACACACACACATATTTACTGTTAATAAATTACAGTGTTTGATCCGAACTAAAGAGTCTCACTAAGTCATGGCAGCAGCACTTAGAGCAGCAATCTCTCGTAGCTTTTTTTTCCCTAAAGAAAACGTGCCTGTTGCTCTCGTCTTCATTCTTACTTACTGTTACTGTTAACACTTAAGTAATATAAACTGAAAGACAATCAGTAGATGAAGTCTGGATACAGGTTTTATTGTTCTATGTATGGACTATTTGGCAGACTAAGGCTGAAGCACATCCTTTCACCATTATGATTATTAAATGCTGTAGGTACTCCACAGGCTTTCAGAATATTGCTTCTCTTATAACCTTTTTTGCAAACAAATATTAAAACTATTAAAATCAGAGAATATTTCCTAAGCTTGAGGGAATCCATCTGAGGGCTTTGTAATTAAACTGCAAAGAAGGTGGAAGTATTGACAAGTATTCTCACGTTGGCTTCAAACACCAGTGAGACTGAACTACAATTCAATTTCTAGGAACTTGTGTTTTAAGAATTTTAATGAGATTTTTGGTCCTGTCAGGAAAAATCAGATACACAGCTGTAGTCTCTTCAAATCCAAAACTGTAGAAGTATATTTTGTGAGACATTTGTATGCAAATACTGCTAAGACCCTCTACAGATTCTACCTCCAGAGAAGAGTTTCTCACAGCAGCCTACTCCAACAGTAAAACAATTGCCAGGCCAAGTGTGAAAATGAATCAGACCAAAATAGATGGATTACTAACATACCCACCCACACAAAATCTACGGAGAAAATAAAAACATATGGAGATTGTAAGGTCGCCAGAGGGGGAAAAAAAAGAAAACTGATTTTAGGGAAGACACAATATAAGTTTAGGACATCTCTTTCCCTCACAAGCTTTTAGGACTAGGTTGGAGAAATGCTGTGAACCATCTAATCCTGTCAATTCTATAAATCCTTATGACTACTTCAAGAGGCTACTGCCAAAACCACATTGAATTCTTTGTATAACACACACTTCAAATTATAATATATAACTAAGTTCTGAATAAATTGAAGCTATCTAAAGAATTATTATATTATAGCTCCAAAGATATTATATCTTTTAAAAGATGACTTCTAGATGGCACATTGGGTTCTAGTTCCAGTCTCTGGTCAGATTCTCCTCATGGGTTGGAGCTTCAGAAAGGGAAGAAGGAAAAAGAAGTATTTGTTTCCCTTTTAGCTTAAATTAGGGGTTTTGTAATTTACAATTTAAACAACAGCATATTTTAAACTGAAATATTCTACTGAGGTTTTCTTAAGACTACAAAAACTAACCCAAGCAAGAAGAGGAAATAATTGAGTCTCCTTTGTATATTAATTGATACTACCTACATTAACTTTATCAGTAAAGCAGTATTATGTGTATTTAAATAATAATTATTTAGACCTCAGTAACTACATGCATAAAGAATGAAAACCAATAAATTTTGTTTTCATATTCATAAATTTCATAAAATCATGGAATGGTTAGAGGATGGAAGGGACCTTAAAGATCATTTAGCTCAAATCTCCCTGCCATGGGCTGGATCCACGGCAGAATTTCTATCAATCCTATCAGTATATAATTACAAGTAGGCCACTGTCTTCTCAGAAGGTTACTTTTTGCAATATAATGTACTAGTCACTAACAACAAGTCAACACCTTAACACTGAAGCTTCACATTACTGTGTGCTCACTACACGACTGCTGCACGAACTCTGACTTTCACATACTTCATAAAATGTTTACAGGCTAATTCTCACAGAACATCCAACAGCTGACAGACCCAAACCACCACCATTTTTCCTCTTCCCCACACCCCCACACTCCCCTGACTACCCCCTCCCCTGAAAGCCTGCCATCAAAACATATCCAACAAACTGGTCGGCACAGGACAGCCAAATCCACGCTTGCTCCCATGACAAACATACGGGATCCATCCTGCTGACTGCCGTGAGCGTGGCACGCTCCCATCCGCCTGGGAATAGCACCAGTTCCCTGAGACAGGGAAGGGGAAAGAGCCTCCCTCACTGCCTGGGAGTTTCAAATCACTTCCAGGCCAAACACCCAGGGCAGCTGCCTCACTGGAGCTCCCTCACCTCCTCTGAATGCAGATGAACAGGTTGAGGTGTGACACTGTTCCAAGCACACCTTGGGCATCCAGGACAGCCCAGAGTGCTGTCATTGCTCTGTGCTCAATTCCCTTACAAGACTGAACACGGCCAAGGCACAGACTATTGACTGGCACAAGACAATCTTGGTCAGTCTGTGTCTTTGTGAAGAGATGGGCTGGAAGAGGGAGAAAGATTTTGTTTTAGTAGTTTTGCTTTCACTATTTTAAGAGTAATAACAACAGCGATAATAAATAATAACAGCCTGCGATGTTACAGTTCTCCTCACAAAATCTTCATTGCTGTTGACAGGAACAAAACCTCAGAGAGAACATTTTCACAGGATTATATTCTCTTACATTTCACCATAAGTATAACAACTTTAATGGCCATACCCAAAATTGGAATGAGAAGCTAGAACTCCTGAATCTCATTCAATTAGGATCCCATGATCTAAAACAATCCCTGAAAACAAATATGTAGACAGTATTCTAGTAAGATTTCCAAAAACAACAAAAGAAAAAGCTTTTGAGTTGCAAATTCCTGCCAAGTGTGTAAAAATAGCAACCAAGCAAGCAAGAAAACAACCAAAACCAACCAAAAAACCAAATCAAAAGTACCCCAGCATAACAATTCAGTGACCCATAAAGCAAGTTATCTTTTCAGGTACAGGCAGAAATAATTTCCCTAGTCTGCATATTACCTCAGTGCCTGTGCTAATGCCACAACTTTCCCAGAATCATAGAATGTTCTGTGCTGGAAGGGACCCACAAGGATCAAGTCCAACTCTTAAATGAATGGCCTGTATGGGGACTGAACCCATGACAAGTGGCTACTGAGGAAAAGCTGACCCAGACATCACTTAATTGATAGTACTCAGACTGCTGAGGAGAGCAGTGAAGGCCCTAAGAACCTACAAACCCCAGAGCAAATGCAGGAAGTCACAAAGGTGCCAGAGATTGCAAAAGGCTGTGGTAAAGCAGCAGGGAAGGACAACAGAAGTTGGTCAGCTCTCTGCCCTGGCAGGTACCATGCAGCAGCTGGGGAAGCAGGAACCAAAGTTCTCAGACATGGGAAATATTCTCTTTTCCTGCTCAGGAGCTGAACTTCACCTGCAAAGGGCCCCTGCATGTGCACAGGACCTTTTTATGTTTTATGAAGTTTTATGAAAGCATGAACAGGGATAGGTAGGGGAGTGTAACAAGCACAAGGGTCTCAGCAAGAAATCACTCACAGTCCCTCTGCAAAAACAAAGAAACAAACCATACAGAGAAGAAAATTAAATGACAAGCAACAAATAAGGATCTGCACCATGTACCTATGATTCAGCATGAACATCTTTGACATCCTACAACTAATGTGCACTATTTAAAGATTGTATTCTGTTTGCATAACAAGAAATCCAGATTGCTTTTCTGACCTGAGGCAGCAGTACAGTTACACGAATCCCTGCCCCGTTTCACTGATTCTAAAACACAAGTTATACACCAGAATTTCAAAAACAACTACAGTACACTTCTTGCTTAAGATAAATTTACCTCTCCAATTCTGCTAGTAATATTGGCAAGTCCTCTGGAGTACAGAGAAGCTTTCAGGTTGTTACATGCAGCAGATTCAGTTTACCAGTATAATGCTATTCAATCCCACATAGAATTGACTTTGAACACTAAAGCCAGCAAGCATGGCTCTGCACCAGTTTCCTGCTATCTTCATCTGCTATCAGCAAAATCTCTGTCTCAGATGCTGTCACACAAACACAGTTTTACACTGCAGAGCGTGGATTTCAAGTTGAAGTTTTCAAACCAGAAAGACATCGAAAATCAACATTGTATCATATAAATGAACAACACTGCAATCACACCTGATACCTCCTCTTTGTCAGCTGCATAACTGAGAATTAAAACAGACACCAGGAACAGTACATAATTCTCCATTCGTACTTCTATTTCTCTGTCTGAAAAATCGAAAGAAAACAGCAGACGACCACCAGATACACTTTCCTACATTTCTTACGATACATTCAGCATCATTATCTCTAACAAAAGTAGGTATCTTCAAGTGTTGACGGAGGTAGGTTAGATCTTAAGAGAAACCAAAGACTTTTCGCATTTTCTTAAACAAACGCCTTCCTCAAAATCTTCTGAGTAGCCATAGCCGCAGACTACCAGGCAATGAAAAAAGAAACAGAAAACAAATTTCAAATACCTTTTCTGTTACGCCTTGCATATTGAATTCCAGAGCGTAAGAAGGGTATGAATCCGTCTTTTTCGTCGCTATATGTATAAATATACAAAAAATTCAAAGCAGTTGTTTTGTAGATTCAAGAACAGGAAGCACCTCTGCTAAAACTTCGTAGAGAAAGTCCCTTGTAAAAAAATAACTGCGTATGTACTTCATGTGTATCATTGCTACCTCCCCTTTCCTCTTTCTGTCTCACATCTGTCTTCAGACAACTCCTCTTCAGTCGTCTCCTAATTTGCATCTATTCCAAGAAACTGAAAAACGTTTTTACTACAGGCAATTCCAAAAATCTTTTGCACATTCACAACCTATTTCACACTCCCTTGAAAAATATGGGGATTTATTTCTTAAGCAACATTTCAAATGAATGTCTTTTCATAAACATTCCAATATATTGCATTTCCCTAATTTTTCCATTTCTTATTTCTACTTCTTTTCTTCCAAACTCGATTTCCAGAAACTGCGAAAATGTTAACAGAAACCATTCAGTACTCTTTACAGTGTTAATTCCATGATTTCATTTCAGCCCAAACATTCAATTTTTGCAAACCCCAACAGTTTATTTGGAACACCATCATGAATTTATTCAAAAGAAAATAACATCATAGGAAGGAAAAACTCTTCTCCATAAGAAATTATTCCTACCTCTTGAAGGCAGAACACAAAGTACCTCAAGAATTTAATCTGTAGTTTGAACCTTTGAATAACTTTCTCAACTACTCTTAGAACCAATTTTGATAAGCAATAGGAATTTGCAGCTGCATTCAAGTCCACTACTTGTCTGTAGCATCCCTTTTTGCCTGCTTCTCAATCACTTTGTTGACACACACTTTGCCAGTGAGGCATGAACTGACTGCTGGTGAGCCCAACACTGCATTCACTTGTTAAAAAATTTTCCATAATCAAGAGAAAGTTCACAATTACTTATAATCTTACTGGGCAGAGTGATTAGGCTCAACACACTTTCTAATGGGACTGCTGTTTTGACTATAGCTCTCCACATAGGAGATTTACACAAGAAAAACAAGAAAAAGTTTTCACTCAAGAGATCCATAAACGAATTCTGCTTTAAGCAAGTGTGTATCTTCTACTCCATCTTTCCTAGTTTAGAGAGAAAATGCTTGGCTATGAAAAGCATCTTTGACTTTAAATTCTTCCTCACTTTCAGCTTGAACACAATGTAGGTTTTAGTTCTTTAGAAAACAGCCCCTGGATGCTGATTTAAAAAAAAAAAAAAAAGGCAGGAAGGAAAGAGTAGGGAGTGGTATTTCATGAGAAGACAAAATCTAAACTATTTACTGTTGTTTTAGAACGTTCTATTGAGAAAAAACTATTTATATTTCTATTATGTGACAGGATGCCACACTTTGAAGTCATTTTGGAAAGAAGAGGCCTTAAAATTAGGTAGTAATGGTGCCAACTTGCAAATCTTTAGATTATTATATTCCCATAACAGACATTCACAGGCTGCATTTGTTTAAAACACTAAATCCAACACCTCCTAAAATCAGCAGCAGATTTAAAATATCAGCCAGGAGAAAGTTTAGAGGAAGTCTGCATTTGTCCCACAGTTCAGTTCACCAGAGTTCAAGCAGAAAAATATTACCAATACACAATGAATACCAAAAGAGTTTCTTTCCCCTAGCCCAAAGTGCGGATTTTCAGAGATTAGCAAAAAACAGATTATTCATTGTCCTCCACCATGCCCTCATTGAGGCCCTAGCTTGCTCTTAATTTTTGCTGCCTGACACACACAGAGTTGCTCTTTCTTCCTGCCAATGACAGGAGCAAGGACCAGGGTGTATGTTCACCCCCATAGAAACACCTGAGGCTCCCGTGTCCACCCCCACACCCCCTGCTATGGGCTGGCTAAACTCACAACCAGACCTCTTCTCTCAATTACCTCGACATATGCAGCATTATGGAAGCAAAATGAAATTACTTCATTATGTCCATATGTCTAAACACACAATGGGCTTAAACAGTTAGAAAAAGTTTAAAAAAAAAAACAAACAGACACTTATACCCTTAGAAAAGTGAAAGTACCAAAGCTCCTCGGAAGCTGTACTAAAAGATTAACATAAAATCTATATATGTAATTTATTGGAGTTCTTGGTCTCTTCTTTGTAGTGGAGAGCCAGGTTTATAGAGATTTATGGAAATTAACAGCCTAGGTCTGCAATGACAAATCAAGGAGGCCCAGAGGTACTAATAGCTGGCTTCATATGTGCAGACATATGTGTGCAAACACAGATGCCCAGTAAAAAAAAGAATTTCTTTCTAAACCTCTGAATGGTTGTCCTAAAACAACGATTACTGGAAGTTATTTGGTATATCAAGTGAATACAAATTAATGTTTTCTTAAGAAGTTTTTATAGTAACTGTATGGAAAAATCTAATTATTCTCAACTAGTTTAGCCAGGAATAAATATTCACCAAAAAAAGCTTCTACAAAACCTTAGAAAACATTCTGGAAAAGCAGAATCTGTTACAGAGAAAACAAAATATTCAAAATGCAATGGCCTATAAGTTGTTCCAGAATAACCACTTTGTTCTCAGACCACAAAGTCAAATATTTTCACTGAACAGCAGAGAAATGTAGGGGTAGCTTCTTTTATTTTCAGCTTGGCTTTGCAAAGAAAGTAATCTTTTCTTTGTGACGTTGTCTCAACAGAACATTGCATTACAGAGCTGCAATATATTGTATATATGCAGTATATGTGTATACACAATACATGTGTATATGCCATATATTATGGTTTTGGGTGTAAGACATATTGTGATATAAAGGCTGATATTTAGCCTGAGCAGCAAGTACATAAAGCTTATACACACAACACAAGAACAGTTCCACTTTGTACTCACTCTTACAAAGTTGTCAGGGAACAAACCTCTTCTGCCTTTGAGCTGTCCTTCCCACCAGCCTCCATCATCTTTCTTGATATTGGTGATTATGTCACCTACAGTGATTGTCAGCTCATCATCGTGTTGAGCTTTGTAGTCAAACTCCACTATCGCCTCCACTGAAAGAGAAACACACATATCCACAATTATTGACCACATTTACGTTTTCCTGCCCTCCAAAGGCATAAGAAAATACCAATGCAATCATATATTCTCAGTGAAAGTAATATATTCAGCTTAACCAAGAGAGTACGTTAAAGAGGCAACATGCAGTGGTAATGTTCTGTGGGTAACTGCTACAAGTGAGGCCAAAGTGAAGAAACACACAGGAAAGCCCATCATGGTTAAGGCAACATGCATTTTTCTTAATTTTTTAAAATGAAATCAATTTGTGATGCTTCAGCAATATTTATTCCAGCAGCATGACAAAGTTTATTTTTATTTCTTGGGGAAAGTTTTACCTTTTGTTCACAGAGCTTTCAAAGCATTTTATTTTATATGAAAATAAATATGGAAAGGTTCTCAAATTCATAAGCATCCCAAGCCACTGCAACTATCTTGCTAAATACATCACTGTCAACCTAAAAAGTATTTAACAATAATTTTTTTCGTCATGATGACTTTCACTGTTGTTTACATAGAAATGCAAAGCTTTGCTGCATCAACATGCCCTCACAGGGTTTCATCAAAGGGAGAAGATTTACTTTCACTTGTGATTATGCATCAAATTAAGATTAAATACTTCTACAGCTCTGAATGTCTGTTATCAGAGTTGCATTATAAGCTTGCTACCATTATATGGTATGTCTGTCTTTTCCCAAGAGGTCTCCTCATCCCTTGAAACCATACACACAAGAAAGTCTCTGTAGAGAATTAAGGAAATCCTAAAGACAGAAAATTCCTTCAGAGAATCAAAAATAATACACCTGGGGTACTCAATATGGAAGCCATAATTATATTTAGTGGTTCATCAAACATCTGACTGGAGAGGTCTGGACAGTTGTATCTGTAAACCTTCCTGTTTTCTCCAGTGGAAAAGCTCATCCCAAGACTTTGTACCAAACATTTAGCACTCAGACCATTGAAACAGCAAAGTTAGAACTAGTAACAGGCATCTGCTTTCTGCACAAATGACTGTGCCATGTAAACCCTGCAAGCTCTAGCCTGCAAACAGGTAATACCAGCTCACAAAGCAAAGCCAACCATTACACCACAGGCAGCAAAAAAGGTTCTGCCTGAATAACAAACCCTGCATACTAAACTGAATTAAGTTGACAGGAAAGCAGAGTTACTCCTTTCCACCCCCAAAATGTCACACAGTCACAATGCTGAATATCTCCATTCCTCCTCCAGAGCCTGCAAGTCATAGCTAAAGCAGTGTTCTGACTTTTGGATACATAACAGCCACAAGTTTATGGCGTATAATATTCTTCTATTACCTCTTCCATGAAGTCAAAAACCATTGTAAAATCAGTTTACAAGATGCCTGCTAAACTACATAATAAACAGCAAAAGAAAAAGAATGGCACCACACATTATAAGCAGACATGCAAACAGAACATGAAAAATTTATCAGTGAAACTTAACTGAAAAATCAGAGTCATTCAGGCTGAGAGGGACTTCACATCTCTAGTTCAGCTTCCTGTTCAAAGCAGGACCAGCTATGAGGTCAAACCAGGTTACTCAGGGCTTTGCCCACATGGGTCTTGAAATCCTCCAACCTCCTCCTCCTTCAGAGGCAGGTCGAGCATGCAGGAGAATCTGCTCCACTGCTTGACTGGGAAAAAGGTTTTCTCTCTACATTCTATTGGAGCCTTTCTTGAATCAGTTTTCACCCATGGGTCTTGGTGCTCCACCATGCACTGCTGTGCAGTAACTCCATCTTCTTGATAACCTACTTGTAAACTTTGTAAGGCTGCTATAAGAACCTCCCCAATTTCTCTTCTCCAAGCTGGACAATCAGAGCTCCTCTGGACTCAGGTCCCTTCACTCCTTAACACATGAACTGTTCCACCAATTTGACAGAAATCACAGACATGAGGAGAGTGCGCTCCACTGCTTTCTCCAGTACTTGATAAAGATGTTAGACAGCACAAGTTCCAAGACAGCCCCGGTGGTACTTCATTTATCAGCTTGGAAATGCAGTACAAACCACTAACCACTGCCTAAATCACACAGGTTTTGATTGGAAGGCACCTCTGTAAACCAATCCTTTTATTCAGTGCAGAAACTAAGCACACTAAGCTAAAGCACAGATTGCTCAGGGCCTTATGCAGCCACTTTTTGAGTATCTCAAAGGATGGAAATTCCAGTGTTTTATCACCCTTAGGATTAAAAATGCTTTCAGACACATCAATAAGATGAGCCTGAGCCTCCTCTTCTCCAGACTGAACAGCCCCATCTCTCAGACTCTCCCCAGATCTCACAGCCTCCAATCCCTCAGACACCTTCATGGCCCTGCACAGGACTCACTCCGCTCTCTCCATCTCTCTCTTGTGACAGAGAACCCAGAACTGGACACACAAATCCACAGGTGCTCACCAGAAAGGAGAAGGGAGAAGGATCACATTGCTCCTCCTGCTCACAGCGCTCTGCCTAAAACGGCCCAGGGAGCCAGGAGCTGCCCCACCACGAGCACACGCTGCTGCCTCATGCTCTGCTTCGTGCCCACCAGGACCCCTGGGCCCTTTCCCACAAAGCTGCTTTCCAGACACTCAGGCACAGCCTGGACTCGTCCCCGGGCTTATTCCTCTCCAGCTGCAGCACTTGGCATTTCCCTCTGCTCATGGGCATCCTGTCAGCCCATTTCTACAGCCTCTTGAGGCCTCTACCAATGGCAGCACGATGCTCTGGGGACTCAACCACTGCCAGTTTGCAGCACCTGCCAAATTGCTCAGAGTCCTCTCTGCCCTGTGCTCCTGGTCATAAGTGCAGACACTGAGCAGCATCAGCCCCATTACCCACCCCTGTGGCACCACTGCCACCGACCAGCCTGCAGCTGCAGCTTGTGCTGCCCTCTGAGTCTGGCATTTCTGTCAGTTTTTTCCACTCTCCTGTACTGCACCTCATCAGTTTGTCAAGTTATGGGAGACAGTGACAAAAGCTTTCCTGAAGTCAACATAAACAACATTCACTCCACCAAGTCAGTGATCTCACAGTAGAAAGCTAACAGATTGCTCAGATGTGACTTTGCTTTCGTAAGTCCACACTGACTGTTCCCAACCTTCTTCTTGTCCTTCATACATTTGGAAATGGCCTCCAGGATTATTTGTTCCGTCATCTTTCAATGGTTCATATGCGGCTGACCAGCCTGTAGTTTTCAGCAAAAAAAAAAAAGAGGCTTCTTGCTCTTCCTGAAGACAGGAGGTACATTCTTCTGGTTTTAATGAACCTCCCCTAATCACAGTGAGTTTTTGAAGACCATCAAGAGGGACCTCCCAATATCAGTTACTCCCTCAGGACGTACCACACCAGGGCAATGGCTTTGCACATGATCAGCTGTTTAAATATTCCCTAATCTGATTCTCTTCCACTGAGGGAAGGTTTACCTTGCCCTGGACTTTCCTACTGGTTTCAGAGTCCTGAACAGGCCAAAGTCTTTCCTCTTCAAGTCCAGGGTAGCAACCCTGCTTTCTGCCTATCCCCCCCTCCTCTCTGGATCCTGAATTTTATCATCTCCTGGTCAGTGCCACCAAGACTGCCCTCAAACTTCAGGTCCCCAAACAGTTCTTTGTTTGCAAACACACAAAGACAACAAAGTAGACAACACACTCCAGAAACCTCCTGAACTGCTCACACCCAACCCAGCACATAAACAAGATGCACTATCCCTCCAGAAGGTATCAGGGTGATTGGATATGAGCTATCCTATCATATCTTCACAATCCCAATGAAATCATAACTCTGAAGCTGCATGCAGACATGTAATTCCTCTTCTTTACATCCCATGCCATGTACATGAGAACACAGACATTTCAGAGAGGCAACGAGCCATGCTGACTTCCCAGAAAGAGTAGTGGGGTTTTCCCTGTAATTCTGAAAAGCACTTCCTGGTTTATATGGGTATGCTTGGGAAAGGCCCCCTTCAGTCCTGATTTTTTTGATTACAAGGTCCCCATTGTTTGTATCATATTTTGTTTGCCAACCTTGTCCACCAATTGCTCATAAGATAGTTAGCAGAGATGCTTTTGCCCTAGTCAGGTGAATCCCATCTTTTCCAAGCAATCCTCAAAACGACCCTCATGATCATAAAACTAGAATTCTGTTGCTGACACCAAGTACGCAGCCAGCTTACCCACGGGATCTCTCCATTCATCCTAATGCACTTTGCTCTCACCCAAAAGAGCAAGGAGAATCCACCCAGGCTCCCACTCTTGGTCATGACCCCAGAGCCATACAGTCACAGCTGATAATTTCAGATCCCTTCAGGCGGTATCATTGAAACCTACATGGGAGAGCAGCAGGGAGTAGTAGTCTGAAGCCAGACAAGCTTTGGCAGTCTTACCACAGTGTTCCAGATCCTGGCAGGCAACAAGCCTCTCTAGATGACAGGTCAGCTCAGGTCAAGTCAGCAGATGGGAGTCTCCAAAACTCGCAGCAGGGAATTTCCCTACTGTTACCACTTCCCATTTTCTCCTGGTGCTTCTGCATGGCTCAGATTTACCAGCTTGGGTGCTTCACTGGACTGAGCAACCCATCACCTTCTGCATAGCTCAGATTTACCAGCTTGGGTGCTTCACCAGACTGAGCAATCCATCACCTACTAAAGCACTGAATCTGTTCTCTAACTGCAGATACTGAGGTGGAGCAGGAGCATTCCTCCTGGCATCAGAAGTTTAATCAAAACTTCAGGTTTTCAGGCTTGCCATTTTGGGAGTCTCTAAACCCACCCCAAGAGGCACAGACTCCATCTGCCCTTCATTCAGGAAAGTTGTGGGTTTGGGCTCTTGAAACCTCAGGGACCTGAAGATCTGGAAAGCCCAACCATCTGAGTTCAGCCTGTTGCAGAGACACACTAGATTCATTACATGGACTCTGACATGAGTTTAACTAAGAGGACTAACTTTATTGTATCACTGACTCTATATATATAGTATAGTAAGTAGACTAGTATGATTGGTAAGTAAGGTTAACACTTCTCTAACTATACTGGTTAAGACAGGTGTCTATCAAAAGAACTCTACTCTCATGAAAGAATGTAAACAATCTACAGTTTACAGAAAATGTGTGAGAAAAGAATTTCTCAAAGGCAAACATTAGAAGGCTGAAAAAGCATGGCAACATCAGCCAACTAACAAGTTTTAAAATATTTCTAATATATGAACTAGAGTCCCCAAATTAGCATATATCTATATATACACACACAGTTTATCCCAGACCAACCAGTGCATTTGGATCAGAAGTTGTATTTACACACGAGCTCTCCAAAGACTACTGGATTCAAGCAGTGGCACCAAGGTACACACATCAATGAAAATTTTTATCTCCACAGAACACAACAGCACTGTGGCTCAGGAAAGGCAAAATTTAGACTATTTAGCAGGGAATTTCCAGTTTGGTTGAACCACAGGAAAGATCTTTTGAAAGCAAGCATCTTCATGTTTAAGCAGCCTACTAGGATGTACTATGATGCTTTCAGGATTCAAAGCTTTTTATGTGTGTCAAGTCTTTTCTCCTCCCTACTTAGGAAGCTTTACAATCCTATTCTGATTTTGCTATGAGTGCAATTACATACTGCTTTGCTCTTCCTAAGCAACTAGGAGGTGGGTAGAGAGTTTTAAGGGGGAGATGGCAATGCAGCAGGGATTCGGGCTGGCTCCAACTACTGATTCTTCAAACACTCCTCAACATTCAGACTGCAGCAAGACATAATGAAGGAAGACAAACAACTCTCCCACTCCGTAAGTCCCGTGTTTTTCAAGAGTTCTAGAATCTGTTGCTGTTCTTGCAGTTTTCCCTTAAGAAGGCTGCAAAAATGACACGATTATTAACAGTTTTCCTATTAATTATGTTCTCTCTCTTAAGTTGAGGCACCAAAAGGTGGAATGGGGCTGTTGACCTGACTCCATAGTGGCTTGGCTAGACTGGAGGCACTGGAGTTAACTCCCTGAAGTTTGTCTGGCTTGCACTAATTCACATACAGACAGCTGCAGCTGTTCAATCACTTTTGTTTTACTGAAGGTTTGTTTAAACAAACAGAAAACACCAACCCTTTACTGTTCAGGCTTTTCTCTGTCTATAAAAGTTTCCACTTATTAAAAACACATATAAATATTTTTAAAAGCTGCCTCCTCTCAGAGAATTTGATTACTGTAATGTAAGTGTGTGTAAGCTGTCAGAGATGTATGAGTCACCAAAATAGGACCACACAATCAAGATGTTTATAAACTCTTCAAAGGAAACCAAAGCAGAGTTTGGAAAGAGAAATAAGAGTACACCTAACAAATGTGCAGAATTGTGACAAACTGGTGGGAAGGTACTTCTGAGATCACTCAAATTTCTCATTTATCAAAGTACTGAAGTTTGAAGAGTGTGTGACAGCCAAAAGTGCTCTACAATTTATAGGTTCTTGCAGTTGCAGTTTTAAAATCAAACTCATTTTCTAAAGCTTGCTAAATCACAGCACCTCCTCAAACCGCATTTTGAAAAATTCATTCTGCCAGTCAATCTTTTTTTGTTTCTTTTGAGGTGAAACAGTCTTCATGGAAGCTGGATTGGTATTAGAGACAACACTGATCCACGTTTGTTACGAAAAAGCGGATCAGAGTTGTGCTTCACATCTGTAAGTGCAGGATACCCGATTCCTGAAGTGCTGTGCTAGATTTCTCCTCAGGAACTGGACTAAAACTGTGTCCCAGTTTGCACAATGAGTCACAATGTGAGAAAAGACTCCATGGACAGTGAGCTCAAACTAATTTTGTTAACCAACAAAGGTTGGTCTTGGGCCCAGCTCTGCCAAGGTAAACAGATTGTTACATTAACAGCCAAAACTCAAATCCCTTTTAAGCCAAGAGAAAAATAAAATGGCAAAATTGGGACAGGCAGATCTGGTTTCTCTTTTTAGAGCAATTTTCTTCAAAATATTGCCTCATGATGCCTGAAAATCAAACCTGCCCCAGCCTGCAAACTCTAGCTACTAGACGCTTTCTGTTAGGAAAAGGCATTTTGTACATTAGGAATGAAATCCAATATCAAAAGCTGTTCAAGTTGTTTTGATCTACAAGGAGAACATTTATTCTCATGCCAACAAAATCAGCTATTCCTAGTCTTATATTACCATCAATCCAAACTGTAACATAAAAAACTCATGAAGTAGAATCAAAGCTAGTTATTAAGAGCCCTGCTGGAGACTGGCACAGTACAACTCATTACTGCAGTGTTAGGGACAAAGATTTTTTTAATTTAATGCTTAGTGGTTTGGATTTAAAATACACAATTTGAATTGCTAATGCTATGAACCAGGCACTGAAATGTAACCTGACAGCTGTATTTTTAAAAAGCACATCTAGAAAAAAACCTGTTGATTCAAAGTTTAACTAGTCCTACCATTCATTCCCCAAATTAGTCTTGCACATACAGGTGAAACGATTTTGTTGATAATTACAAATATTTTTCTTATTGTTTAGTTTGTTTCCTTGCCAAATTTTAAATTACAAGTAAAATCTAATCTCTTAAACTGACCTAGTCAGAATTTCTTTAATAATGCTACCAGTACTTGAAGACAGAAATGTCTCTGTTTATTCTATTTTCAGTTATTGGACAGTGCCTTTCCAAGCAAGAAATAATAAAGAAAAGAAACAGAGATTTGCTACTGCGCAACAAAAACTATTAAATCAGTTTCTTGTGACACATCTGAAGTGTGTAGGCACAATGGAAATGTTATTAACCTCTTTGGCTCTATTCCACCCAAATAACAGCATCCATATGGCAATACCACCTTCTGCAGCAGTCTGGTTTCACACCCAAATGTAGACATTAAAGTGAGTAAATACAGTTAGAAATGGCAGTTAAGGAGTTAAGAGCTGTAAGTTTTATGTTCTTGCTTTTCTAAGTCACTCAGCTTCATGTGAAGGATAAACATGCTTCTTGCATTGCCTTACCCCAAAAAAAACAGAACAGAAACCAGACAGACTACCTGCAAATATTCTGCATTCAAGCTTTCAGTTAAAGCTCAAATTACATTTCCTCGGAAGAGAGTGCATCACTCTTTTGCATAAACATCTTTTAACAGGTTAAACATCTGATCATTGAATTCCATCTACTTCAACTTCACAGACAAGGTCCTCTTCAAATGTGCTGTTCTATCTAAGACATCTGGGTACAAACTGGTGAGCCTAGCACACTTTCAGAGCTTATGGGCATACTTAGAAAAAAACTCACATTATTTTTGCTATAGGACAGGTTGCAATAAAACTCTTAGTGAAATATTAGTAATCACTAGGAGAGAAGGAATCAATACCTTGTATTAGACCAAACAGCAAAGCATGACTGACTTACAATCTGAACTTAAATTAAAAAAAAAAAAAAAAAAGGGAAACCTAAACAAGCAAAAAACCCCAAAACAAAAAAGCACCCAAACAAACAACAACAAAAACAACAAAAAAGGGGAAAAAAACCCACAACCAAAAACCAAAAAACACGTGGGGAAAAAAAAACCCTACAGCAAAAAAAACCCCAACCAAAACCCAAACTACATTACATTCAATAATGCTGGTTTCCTAAACTAGACCTGGAGGGCCAGAAGGTCTGAAGATCATATGTGACCTACAAGGCCACTGTTTTCTTCACCCCAAGAACACTGAGCAGCTGGCAGGTCAATTATGTGAGGGATGCTGTGGTAGAAATAGGATTGAGAGAAGAGAAGGAAGACAGATTCATATAAAGTCTGCTCTGGGTCTTCTACCAGAGAACAAAATAATCTGTAGTTTATAAAGACTCAACTCTCTCAATGTCATTACACTTTATAATATGAGATGAAGAATGAGTCATTGAACAGGTCTTGGAGTCATCATTCTACCAAAATGGAAATGCCTTGTAAAAAATTTGATTAAATAACAATATACCTCTAACTTTACAGCTTAAATGTAAATTACATCTGGGATTTTTAAGAAAGCTTGAGCTGTTAGTTTTGTAGCATGTCTGTGGCACAAAAAAATGACTTCAACATTTTGTATCTACTTGATTGTAAGCAAGATCCATAATTTCCTTGAAAAATTAATTCCAAATTTTGCTCCATTTTTAACTTTTTTTTTTTTTTTTGGCAACACTATCAGGAATAATATTCCCTGCTAAAAGTATTTGCAAGGATTTCACTTCATGAAAAAGAGAAGCTGTAGGGGAAGGAAAAAACAATATCAGAAGGAAAAGCAATACTATTTAACCTTCAAGATGTTAAATCCATGCCACATGATAAACAGCAACACCTCCACTTAGACAACAGCCTTCAGTTTACATTATATTTTCCTATTTCCCCTTTGTAAACAATGAGGGGGAGCTAAAGGTCATAATCCTAGAATAGTACCGTCACTGCATCACTCCCTCAAAGAGCAGAGCAGCCGGGGAAGGGGCCACCTAAATCTTATTGCCTGGGATCCTTTTCTTGTTACAGTCCCAGTCCCTCCCACAGGCCACAAATCCTCACCCAGTGTGCACCCTGGGGCCACCACAGGCAGCCACAGAGGCTCAGGACACGTGGGAAGCATTAGAGGGGAAGCCCGTGGTGTGAATTCACATGTACGCTCACACAGGCACAGAAACAGCGGAGCTGTGCAGAGGACCTCAACCAAATCCTAACCTGGAACAGTGAACACTTGGCCTGGGGCTGTCCTGATGTGACTTTTCTCTGGGCAGCAGCAGAGCTGAAGCCAGACAGAACACCTGAGCTGTCCTCCAAGAAGAGGTAGTTTTCTGTTTTTCAAAGAGGTATGCTTGGTTCCAGTTTTTAAAACACACAAACCCGCAGTTACTGGAGTGGAAATCACCCAGTAGGACAAGAAATACTTTATATTCCAGCTAAGGCACTTGGTATGACCACAATCCATCAAAAAACCCCTCACATTTACAGTTAGGTAAAGAACAACAATAAATCAGTGTGTTTGTATTTTTGTATTTACATGATGTGTTTCCACATAAAATACACATCCCACAGCAAGTCTGTGGTAAACAACTTCAGGTAGGTATTTCTAATAAACATTATGGACTTAATTTTTCTTAAGCCTATCACAGTAGTTGCCTCTAAGTGAATTTATTGTGTCACACCATATCTCTGATACAAACTTTTTATGCAATATGCCAAAGCACATCCGAACACCAGAAACGTTCATGCCCGTGTAACTATGGAGTAAGCAAGGCAAGATCACCGTGGCAGTTCTAGGTGGCAGCAGTTACATCTTTATTCCCCCTTAACCCCACTTTGGATCCAACAATACATGTTAGATTTTATTGGGACGAGTCTTCTTAACTGTTTAGAAAGACTGAGATTGCATAGATAATCTTTGGCATTCATGTGGCTGTCAGTCAGAGGAAGTACTTCTATTCCATGAATTAACTGATCCTTTCCTGCAGGCAAAATGGTCCTTCTGCCTTGGACAACAAACTACTCAAATCACATTGCTGCTACTGAAAGAGACGAAGTTTACTGTAATCCATTGGTTCTATCAACCAGAGTGCCTCTCAACTACAGCCGATGCCCCCAGTGTACAGCATGCACAAACAAACCTACTTTAAATTCACATTGTCAAGTTTGCAGACAATGTGCATTGTGCTAACCTGTAACTAAAGAAACACAGTCCTTCTCAGAGCAAAATGGTCTGGACAGCTGTTCACCTTTGGAACTGTTCTTCCCCTCGGAAAGCAATGCACACAAGGACCCATTCAGAAGAAATGGAAGACATTAGATTCAGAGGAAAACATTTAACATCATCTTAACATGAGTTCCTGCCTCCTCCAATATCCATAAAAACAGTTCAAAGTTCTGAACAGTGTAAATTATTAGACGCATTGCTGAGAAAAACAGAAAAGGAGAAGAGTACTGTAACTTAAGGAAAACACAGACAAATAAGTCCCATTCGACAAACTGTATATTCATACAAACTTGTCAGTAATGCTTCTCTACTTTTGCAATTTCTGAATCTCATTCTCAGACAACTGAGAGGATATAGGAAGGATATCAGTTACTTCTTCAAAACAAAAAGGAGACCGATTACAGCTAAATACACCCAGAACTATTTATAAAACTAGCACTTGGCTAAATTCATGAGAACTGCTACCAAATTAATGTATCACCATAAAAAGTATGCAGGATGGAAAAGGTGATGCCATGAAAATAAGTGCTGTGTTAAATTACTCAGAAGTACTAGCCCAGTATTCTAGTCCCAAAGTTGCCTTGATAGTGCTTACAGATGCCAATGGATGGTACTGAGGTGGAAAGACAAATGAATAAAAAATTGGAAAGACAAGGAACAACCACCTTTTCAGAGATGATGTAGCATCAATTTAACCCCCAGGAAGATGAGCAGAGGTTGTGGTCAACGAGCGGTTCACAGTCCTCATGTTGTGTAATGCACAGCATTTGTTAAAACTCTGAGCTTCTAAACCAGCAACATTCACCTCCTCTCATTAAATTCAGACTAGAAGCATGAATGTACTTATGAATATGATCTCAGAGGAGCTTGGAGGATTTCACTAGATGCCTAAGCTGTTACTATCACCACACGTCTTTGCCAAAAGTAGCAACCCTTTTGCACAGGAGGAGGATGGGGAGAATACAACATACTCCTCTGCATCTTAGCCACGTTTGCTTGAAGTGCTCATAAAAATGGTGTTACATTAAGTAACTGAACTTAGTAGTGGCAATTTCTGCAAGAAGAGATTGCTGGCAGCAGTAGCCTGATATAGCCAAAATCCTCAGACTATGCTACAGCCCTTTGCTGTGTGATACCAGCTGCAGACAAACACGGTGTCTTATAACAATTTCAAAGTTACGTTGTTTTCCCTGAGTTTAATGGAATTCTATCATTTTCAAGACAGCAGTTATAAAAATATTTACCCCAGCAGCAACTTTTCTGATTCCACCTGTCAAATGCTAGGACTACAAACCAGTGTTGTGTTTTAACTGATGCATTATAAACTGTCACAAAGACGTGTGCTGTACAACAGTGAGAAGCTAGGCTGGATGGAGAAAAGAAATAATCAGCTTTTTTCTTTCTAACCTCTTACATAAATCCAAGCATTTCAAGCTACAAAACCCCACATTCAGAGGAAGGTCAGGCCCAGTATGGAACTTCCCAGCAGTTCCATAATTTATAAGCAAAATTAAAGGACGCAACTATTGCGCTTTTGCATACAACGGACCATTGGGCATTACAGGAGCTGTAATTTCTGTGTGTGTGTACTGGGGCTCACAGCCCTAAGAGCTCAGATGATGGGTAATTTGCATTTCATCATTATGGTCCAATACAACATTTACATGCCAGCATCAAGCCATCTCCACTAAACCTCTACACCACACTGAAAGAAAAGCCAACAATCAGCTAAGGTGTTAAAAACACCAAACTTCCTCAATTATGTGAGCACCAATAGAAGGTAGGGTGGGAATGTTTGGAGAAAGGACACGTGATTAAAAGAACACCTTTACCACCTCTATCAATATAATTTTTTTTTGATTAATTAAGAAATCTTATAAGACTGCTGCTCATGACTCTTAGCAACTTCTCTTTTAACATCAAGTTCTTTTATTCTCCTTCAAACTGTGGTAAGAACAATAGGACTGAAAGAAAATGCTGTTTTAGAAATTACTGCGTATATGAATTCACAAGTTCCAGACAATTCTTGGGCAAATAAACTTCACTATTATATCAGATAACATGTGTCCACTTCTGTGCATTAAAAAACTTTCAAAATTCAATTTTAGATTTCAGGATGCAATTCTGGAGTAATAAGTTTTTGATGGCATCTTAAATGCCTCTGTTTTCTCAGCTCAAATCAGTTTCTGTAGGTGATGTTCTCTGGATGTCACAATGAATGGAATTCACAAACTAACACTTTTCTTTTATGAACAAAAATCCACATCAGAGGCATTAGCTGATCTGTTTTGTTTTAATGGTGCTTTTCAAAATCCCATGTGTCAATCGTAGGTCTGGGCAATGAGGTACTTGCATTAACATTTTTTAGTTTTATTTTCTCTTTGAGAAATTCTCTTGATTTTGAACAAGGCAAAGCCTTTCAGAAAGCAGAGATTATGCTGCAAGTAGAAGACACAGCTCTTTGGACAGGTATCTCTGGTAGCAGGTTAAAGGGCTCAAGAACTCTCCTCCACCTGAAAAAATACTCTCCTCCTTCCAAGGGATCCTCTTTAACTCTTATGATGAGAACAAACCTCCCAAAAGGGAGACACTATACAGAGCTCCTCCTTAGAAGAACAATCCTTAAAGCAAAACCTGATGCAGGCCAAAGAGGTACATCTGAAAGCTTATCCCTGACTTCCATTGTGAGCCAGAACAGCTTGTGACCTGATGACAGCGTTGTTCCAAACAGGAATCTGAGCCATTCTGTGCTGGTTGAATGGGAATGCTCAGCCGAGCTGCACACAGAGTGAAAGCACAAACAACAGCCAGCATTTAGACAGAAGAATCCATTGCTGCACTGAGGATGGGGGGAAAAGGGGGCGAAAGCAGCAGGATGGAGCTTTGTGGAGCCCAAGTGAACAAACAGAGGCAATAAATCCTATTGTTTTATAAGCAGTTATTCTTCTGACAACGGCCTCCTCTCATCCATCCCCAGTAACCAACACTGGTACTGTCTGGAACAGAACAAAGCATGTGGCCAAGGAAGTAACAACAAGACAGATTCTCCTCAAGACAAGTAGAGCTTCCTCAGGTGCTGGCACAGAATCTTTCTACAGCGTCCAGGCAGGTTAAACCATGCAACTAAGAGAACTAGAGAGGACAGAAAGAAGATGGTCACTGAATGTCTTCTACCTTGAACACTTCTTCCAAGGCTAAGAAGAAAGCTCTGCTTTTCTGTCTAAGAAAAAGGTTCCTGGACTCCATCCCCTTAAAGAATCTTCTAATGACCTTCCCTGGTTTCGAGTCGTACAAGTTCTTAGAGTTAAGGAAATCAGAAGTCAAAACCAACTGTAGATTTCAGAAGGTCTGGAGAGGCAAAGTGTGTTTCTTATATTCAGTTTCTCTGTCTACAAGGCTGCATTTACATCACCTCCTGGGTTTTGATTCAAGAGAGACACTGACAGACTTGAACAGACAGGAACTGAAATTCTACTTAAAATAGCAACATCCTGCTTTTAAGTTCTCCAAATTAAAAAAACATTGGAACTTCAGTATTTGTCTTTGCCAACTTCCACAACCTGTTTTACTCCACATACCAGAGGCATCACTCTTCCACCAGAAAATATCAAAAACATGGCTGGCAGAACAGAATATGCAACACACACCTCAGCATTATTCCAGGGTACCAATTTCAACTCTGAAAAAACTTTGCAGATTAAAGCAATAATAATAAACTCTAAAAGACAGTCAATCCCTTTCCTTCCTGACACCATATTTACGGGAATCCAGCCAAAGGTTTCTTCTGTCCCAAATTTCAAATAAAATGCATAAAGGATCACCTACAGTTGTGCTGTATTCTACACCAGATTGCCTTCAGAGTTCTGTATATCTTTGCATCTTAATTTAAGGAATTTTGAGACTCTGTGAGTGAAATACATAAGAAAGCTTTCTAAAAAGGGAAGCAGTACATTTGAAAGACAGGACAAAGAGAAGGAAAGATGAATTCAAAGGAAGTGCATATGAAAAGATGAAATGACAGAGCATCAGGCATGTGAACAGACAAAAAAAAAAAAGCTGAAGAGCATCTTTCCTGAGAAACAGTTGAGAAACTGTAATGTAGATTTATTTTAAAAAGAAAAAAAACTCACCCTAACAATCAAAAACCACAACACATGAACCCAAAGCAACAAAACAACACAACTTACAAGTGAAAGAAGCATACATGTACTTCTGTAAGTGATGAGAAGAGGTGCAACTGCTTTCTGACAGAATGAGGTGAAGGAATGAGAAACACACAGGAACAAACAAGAATGTTTTCTCCACAACTGTGAACAAACTATCAAACACACTGCAGAGGAATACATATTAATAGATGTCTCGTGACTCCAGAATCAGTGCAGACAATTTTGAATTGTCAGAAGATTGTTCATCATGAACTAGACAGTATCTCATCTTAATCTTTCACAAACCAAAGTCAGATAATTGAGATGTCAGCTAATCAAAAGCACTATTTATAGGTGCTTCACACACAGAAATTGTAGCCTTTAAAATAAATAGCATGGTTAATGCAAATCAAAGTGAGCAATTCTGAAGGGTGGTATGAGCTGACAAAACAAAGACCATTCAAACTGACCTCAGTGGTCAAAGTAAAACTGACAAGTGTATTTCTACTACTTTCAAATGAAGCTAAATAAAGGTATTTGATGAATGAAACGATCAGCAGATACAAGGGACTTTTGAATTAGGTTTCAAAGAAAATAAAGATCTTTCCCATTTTCAAAGAGATTACTGGATGGAGGAGGAAACAGCAGCTGTCCAGGAAGATGAACATTAAAAACAATTGTAACCAAAGATGACAGCAACAGCAGCAGGAAGATTTCTCTCCCAGCTGAAAGGTTGTTTTTTGCAACAGAAAGAGCTGATCTTACTTGTACAAATTAGTCAGCTGTTCAAGGATAAATCTCTTTTCATCACACACTTAGTAGAGCAAGAAAGAAGTCAGAGAAGGATTTTGCTTATTAAGCAAACCTCCCATCAATAAAATAGCAGTTAACTAGCCTGGATTACCTATACACACAAATCCCTTGATTAACCACATGTTACCTCTATGATGTTGGAGTAGTTCTACACAGACAGATAAATTTGACCTGCTGTGATCTACCAGACTTAGAGACTGCAACAAAGAAAGACACAACTGAGAAGCTGGACAAATCTATAACCTAACTACTTTAAAGCCAACAAAATGCACAAAATACTTAGTTTTTTGTCACCTGGAAAATTAACTTTGTTGTTCAAGTTACTAACAAATACAGCTACAAAGAACACATTTCCAACATTTACGATACAGCAATTAATAATTAATCAAGATTGAAAGTAATCTAGTATCAGACTGAGATTAATAACTGAACTAGCTACACGATAAACTCAGTTCAGCAAACGGCATGAAACTCAAATATTACCATTTTCATTTAAAAAAATGCAACAAAAGCACAGAAGTGTATCAAACTTCAAAGCTGCTAGTTGAAGAGGTTTAACTGTTTGACATCAATATCAATATTTAAGTCTGAACCAAATCCAGATTTCAAGATTGCATAGTGATTAACGTTTTCTTTCCCACATGCAATCTTTAAATACAGGTATTAAAAAAAAAAAGCTTGTAAGCTGGTGTTCTCCACAACTGTTGGCACTCTGATGTTTCCCTGAAAAAAAATTAAAATCAAATAACAAGGTGTAGCACATGCCATCAAAAAAGTCTTTAATATCATGAAGAAATATAAATTTGTAGACACTTTTTTTTTACTCTCCTGGAAATACCTTTATTTTTCATTTTATTAGCAAGTAAAGTTACAAGCATTTCTTACTACCAGGTCTGCCTTCACATGGTGCAATTTTGTCTTCCCTGCTAGCAGGACCTGCCTGGCAGCACTGCTGCTCACTCTCAGGTGTTCAGGAATTCCCACCACCACAACCTGCTGGACTGTGCACTCAAGGCAAGGCTCTCAAGCTCAGCCTCTACTGGAAGGCTTTCACTCTCTGCACTCATTTCTCCATCCCTTCCTTTCACCTAGCCATTTAAAGTCTGATGGGAACAAAGTCAGGTTCGTCTAGGGTTAAGAGGTTTTTTGGTAGGAATTGTTTGAGGTATTTTGGCTGCCTTGTGTAGGTTTTTGAGGATTTCTTTTACGTGACAGTTTAAGCAGAAAAGTTGAATATCTGTATTCAATGAAAATGGCAGTTCTGCAACTTCAATGAACTGTAATAGCAGGCTATTTAATGGGAAATTAAGGTGGTCTTGTCTAGAGTGAAAGATTTTGATAGGATATTTTTCCATAAAGCTGTTGATGACAATGAAGACATGTTCATAAGAAATGAGTAATGAAAAAGAAAAGTAGTGCAGTAGTCAATCTTCATCAACAAAACATTCAAATATTGTTTATAAATAAGCATCACCACTCTTCCAAAGCAAGCCACTAATCCTGACATTTGGAAAAAAAAGGCTAAAGCTAAAACACTTTTTTATAAGTGGTCCAGATTTAACAGCAAAGAAGTTTTTTAAACCTTGCCATAACAAAACCTCTTAATAAAGGCATCTTTTTCTGGGCACAGTTTGCAATCTCTGGTGTGTCCTTTGACAGCAGGAAATAGAGGAGCACTAACAGCTCAATAAGACCTCAGTAAAACCTCACAGAAAGAACAGCAGGAATGAGAAAAACACTGAAAAATTAAGCTGAGGTCTTGCTGCTTGCCAGTTTTCTATCTGTCACAAGGACAGAAAATTTTCAATGCTGCACAAGGCTATCAGAAAAAAAAAAAAATCCACTCTGCCAAGCTACCAGAGCATGAAAAATGTTTTTTACCAGTGGTGAGGATAAATCGGCAACCACAGATAGAGAATATACTCTAACTTAAACCTGACATGAAAGTTCTCAAAGAATGGCTTTACAACTGCCTCAAAAATGAAAAGTTCTGTATGGGTACATTTATACTCTGATACTGATGCTACCTTTAATGAAAATCTTTATAAATCCAGCTCACGGGGAAAAGACACGGCTACGTACAAAGAGAGCCAGGCTGACACAAGTAGTCCATACAGCACCAGCAGTTGCACTGACCTCCAAGAACTTCTTCCCACAAAACCTAAAACAAGCAGGAAAACACTCTGAAGTGACTTTTGTGTGTGTTTGTTTTGAGACCTCATTATCAATAAAAAGCACCAATATGTTGCTTTTTAAGGTAACAAGCAAGTTCCTAGAAATTACAAGTAGAGAACACGTTATGAGGATTCCTGTTGTGCAGGGACGGGTCTTTTGTTTGCTTGTTTTAGGTGAGTTGGGTTTTTTTTTAAATGTAAGTCACTAATTCATTAATTACAAATTACCTGTGGGACATAAACCACTTAATTTTTAAATACAAACAGTGTGACCACTGAAAGCTAATTAAATATTGATAGATCATTTTGAATGCTTTGGGTTGGGAGGGACCTTTAAAGATCTAGATCTAGTCTAATTGGGCCTTGACTTGCAACACATGCACTGAATCTATAGTGACATTTTCAAAAAAGCATTTGTTCCCCCGGGGAGCTGTGCACCAATGCTGACTTTGATCTTCAAATAAATGAATAGACTTACACTGGTTTTGGTGTGAGCGCGTTTCAATTGTCAGAAGTGATTTAGCTGCACAGTATGAAAGACAGAGAATGAGATAAAGAGGAACTTTTTCCTTCTGTACAATACTCATAATGAAATTCAAAGACAGGGTTCAAAAGACACCTCTTTACACTGACACTACAGATTAATCAGAAGTTAGGGATCTTTTCCTTGTATAAATGCTCAGCTTTCTATAATACACTATCTTTGTTGCTAAAGAGAATATTTTCAGCACAGACATCATTTCTGATCCAAAACTCTACACAATTCTTCATACTAAATCAGAGGCAGAGATTCTCAGCAGCACTCCCACTGTAATACAAACTGCTGTAAGACTGGGAACAAAGACATCCTTTCCCCTTCCACTGCTTGTCCTCCAGGATACTCCGTTCTCTAAGGCAAAGTTATGTTAGGAACAAAGCACAGGCAAGACCTTGCAACAGTCATCTCACCACACAGCTTTTATGTGGATTTACCACTGCATTCTCAAGAGTTACCTTCTACTGATGCTTCTCAGTTATCAATAAGGAGGGGAAAATCACAATCCACGACTACTGAACTGCAGTATTTGCATATTCTCTCACACACATGGACTTCAAGCTTTTGTTGTGTTTCCTCTCAGTGTGAACCAGACTGCCAGCAATTAATTCTACATTAGCTGAATTACTGAATCTTGATACTTACCTCCTCTCTCATTCCCCTCCCCCTAATATATTCTTTCATCATTCCTCAGTGTACAGAATGTAGATATGCCCTGCAGCTACTTCCTGCTTTTGCATCAAGGGAAAACATCCGCTCACTGGTCCAGGATTTTAAAAACCACACAGATAGGAACCATACAAAATCCATCATCATTTTTTTTAAGCTTGCTCTATACCAGCAGGATCAGAGCAAAACAAGAGATACCATCTCTGCAGCTGTTTTCACTCCTTTGATCTCATCAGGGTTAACCTGCTTGCAGCACACCAGTGACCTCTAACACGAGACCTGAAATTTCAGCTGCTTATTTCACATTTCCAAGCTCTCCTTTTTCTCCTCCTAGCACATGTGACACCCTATAAGCAGGAAAGGAGTCAATGCATTATCTACAAGGTCAACACTAATCTCCTATACAAATTCTAATATACCAGCAGTATTCTTAAAACATCCTCTAACATCCAGTGAATAACAATTACAAAATAAGCAATCTTAATAACATCAGAGATAAATTGTATATATTACATTAGTAGCAGTTTAAACAGAAATATGTATGCACTCAGGACTCATATCAAAAGAAAACTGCTTCTCAATAAAGTGTTTTATTACATTATATTGTTATTATTACATGCTCATTACATTGCTTCCTTAAACCCAGGCAGAAAAAAACCCCTTTTCTAGCAGCTCTATTGTAATTCTCTACATATGAATCTTTGATTAGCACAAAACCAAGCAAGAATTCTACTCTTTTAAGAAACCACCTATTTTAAGTATTGTGTTCTTTATCACACTTCCTGAGCTAAAAGCAACAGTCAATATAAAAAAGCAACTCTAATGGAGTCTGAGGAAGGAAGAGCTACTGCAAAGGAGAAAGCAGAAGAGATGCCACAATCAGAAATTATTTTCATAATCTTTTACATATACACATATATTTACATACTTTATATTTCTTGATTTCCAGCCCCTAGCTTGATCCACTTAGAAGGCAGCTCTGACCACCTTTTATGACAAGAATGTCATTACCTCTTGATTTCTAGGAAAAGAAAGTTTCATGCCAGCTATTTCTAAATGAAACTTTATTCAGGTTACTGAAAATATTTTATCACCTCTTATGAAAACTCCACTGGAACTCAGACCATAAGCCATTCACAGGCTGTATAATGTCACCAAACATTATGGACATACAATCCTGAACAGCTCCAATACAGCTGCCTTCTTGTGAGAAACACACCGACCAACAACCAGAAAAGAATTGAAATGAGTAACACCCCCTATGAGAGGAATAAAGACTTTTTACAAGTTGGGAAGGATTTTTACACAAGATTTTCCCTATAAAGCTACTTTACAGTTGCTTAAAATCTTATTTTAAAAAAGAAGTGCAAGTGAAAAAAGTCATGCTAATCATCCTTCTTATTACTTTTCCTTATTCAGCTGAAACTGTTCAGCTGCCTCCAAGGATGACTGGAATGACAAATACTATTTCTATTTTAAAAATCTTACAGCTATTTTACTGAAAGGCTCCAAGACCTTCACCATTTTGGAAAGGCAACCAGAAGCACACCTACCATCTTGTGTGAGTGACGTGTACAACTTCTGCTAAGCTCAGGCCTCAAAAATTCATCCTTTAAATGGGAGCGCAGAGTTGCTGGAGTTCAGCAGCTGCACTCCCCAGGGCTCCTGCTGCAGTGAGCACTCTCCAGGTGTCACCATGGGGCCAAGCAGAAGTTTGGATGCAGGCACAGCTCTGGTGCTGGAGGTCAGCCTGGCCCCACATGCAGGAAATGTGCTCAGAGCTCTGTTGATGCTGTGATAAGAGAGAGGAAGGCGGAGGAAGCAGCATCTCTGGAACGTGGAAAGAGAAACAGAGGAGGGGGAAAGTTGAGGGCAGGGGATAGAGGAGAATTTAGAACATGAAAAAAAAATTAAGAAAGGTAAAAACAGAAAAAGGGATTGCAACTAGTGGAGAATAATCATACTCTCACATAGGCTGAATTCTTTTGATTGCATTACCTCTTGGTGTAACAATCCTTTGGTGTGTACAAACTAGCAGCAGTATTCCACCGCAAAGGACCTTTCTCAACTAATTATATAAAACCACACAGACAACAGCTGCCTAGCAGTGTAAGCAATCTAACTGGTTCAAAGGACACAAGACTCTCTCTAGATCCAAACTCCCAACTATGGTGGCAGCAGAGCTGATCGATGTGATTTCACATAAACAAAAGCAGCGTTTCCTCTCTTCCCTTTTCCAAACAGCAGAGCTTTAACAACACCTTGAAAAACATTTAGATGAAAAAATATTAATGAAGGAAGTGTTTAAGCACTGTGATGAAGGCTTCAGCTGCATAGCTTCATTGCAACACTACGATACAGGACCCACACCACAGTTAATGCACTAAACTGGCTGTGCTGTGAACTTGGGTAAAGACTGCACAGCAGAAGAAAGGATTTTCCTTCATTCACTAGAAGTTGGGAGGTGTGTCTCGACTGACAGAAGGAGCTGCACAGCTGCTTCATGGTGGTGGAATCACACTTCTAATCTTGCATTTTCTAAATTTGATAAGCAGTACATTTCAAACCAGGTTTCCCCATATCTACTTTGTTTTCTGTACCTTCAGCTTCGGGAGAAGTTTGATGTGTGGGCACCCCATGCTCTTGCAGCTGAGGCTGAGTTCTCTGACCATGCCAGTCTAAGTAGTTTCAAAATAAAAACAGAAAAAACAAACCCAAAAGCAACAACAAACACCCCTCCACACACACACATACACACAAGTCCCCACAAAACACCACATCTTCATTTCTCAAACATTTAAGGAGGGGGACCAAGCTTGTTCACTGCATTCATGACTACCTTTAAGATTTTTGCCTTATCCCCCACTTTTTATGTTGTAGAGAATTAACACCGTTATTTCACTCAACTCTCCTGAGAAGTCCATTCCAAACATAATATTTATTTTAATATATTCTGCCTAAAATATCAGAGAAGAGCTCATAAAACATCAATTACATGAAGTATTTCATGTAAGGTTTGGGGTGTGTGCTGTAAAAAAGCCCCGAATCTCAGTATACAGGTATGTGTAACATATCTGTACACACAGGTATATATACACACATGCACAGGGTTGGGCTCAAAACACTCTGCAGTGCCACACAGAAAATGTAAATGGTTAATATAAGAAGGCATACAAGTAATCTTAAAATAAAACATTACGAATCATACCAGTGTAGTACACAAAGAATTCACTTATTCTCTTCTGCATCTGAGATACCTTACAAAAATGCTAACTATGTTAAAAATGTTTTATTAAAAACTTTCACTTGATATCTCCTAGAAAGATTTTACTTTCATACCATGCATATCTTCACCTCCTTGCACATTTTTTTCTATTTGTTTGTAAACTATGAGAATCACTTACCATTTAAAGATATGAACAACAATTAAATCATATCTACCTTCCTTCCACTCCCATTTTGTAAAGCAAAGTACAACTGAATCATGATGATTTGGGAAAGTTGTCATCCACATGAGCTTTTAAGAAGCCAGATGTGTAAGATTACTACTCAGGAGAGGGATGGGTGGGTAAAAAGAAAAAAGATTGCCTTTAATACCAAGTTACTGTATTAAAAACCTTCCTAGAGCTCCATCAATGCCAATTACTTTGTTGGTTCTATATTGCTTTACTT
Source organism: Nicator chloris (assembly GCA_013400495.1). Classification (NCBI taxonomy): domain Eukaryota; kingdom Metazoa; phylum Chordata; class Aves; order Passeriformes; family Pycnonotidae; genus Nicator; species Nicator chloris. The sequence continues at coordinate 165,128 of WAAE01019716.1, read as the reverse complement.
CATATTTTTAACCACGAAGACTAATATTTGGACTATGGAGTAAATTGAGATCAGAAATGTGTTATTGCATCACAAGACAAAGCTAGTGAGAAATAAATGTGTGGGAAGAGGATTAGAAACCAAAATCTTTAAAAAAAAAATTATTTCCTATGACATACCCTACTGCGTACGGATTCTGCTCCATTCAGCAGTTACAAACCCTACCTCTCAATACAGCACTGTGTTTAAAATCTTATCTGTTGTGACAGAAGACAGAAGTTGAGAGCTGTGTCAGTGAGCCAGCAAACCAATCCTAACAGAACTGCTACAATGCTCCCAATGAACTGTGGCAGCCTGGGATGCCGGCCTAGTGCCAGCAGCGGCGGAGTTCAGCCGGATCGATACGGCCCAAGGAGCTGCATAGGGATGGACCCATCTCAGCCCGAACGGGAGAGCTAACTGAAAGCCGAAAGCAAAAAGCTTGTGCTTCATCTGGTAACATACAGGTAGAGCAGCTGTGCATCGCTCCCATAGCACCCCGCAAACTAATCTCTCAAAGAACAAAGGGAGGATTTATTTCCTACTATATTCCCAACGTCACTGCATTACAACAGGTGAAATTGTGTAAAATGTCTTCCCACATAACGCATTATATTCAGTCGTTTTGGTGATGCTGCTCTTAGGTTGTTCCCCCACAGTCCGACCGCATTTCCACCACCGTGAGCGAAGCGGGCAGCGGGGGCCTGGGGACATCCAAAGCCGCTGTTTCGGAGCACCGTTCGCTGCTGTCTCCAGACGCCGGCCGGTGTGTGCACCAAGGCTGCCCACCGCACAGCTGCCGCTTCTTTTGTTCCCGCCTATCCGTCATTTTCCGCCGGGCACCGCGCTGGGCAGAGCGAGCCGCGGGCAGCCGCACTCCAGCGACGCCGCGGGCGCATCGCTCAGCCAGCCCGCGCCTGGCACCGCCGCTGCGGCCGCCTGGCCCCGCATAATGGGACAATTCATCCCCATCCTCCCTCCCTGCCGCCTGCACAGGTAACGGGCGCTGCCCAGCCCGGGCCGGGCATCCAGGCGCAGCCTCTTCCCGAAGTCCACGGGTGACACCTCACGGGCAGCGGCAGCCGAGCGCCGCCCGAGTCGCCCCCCGCGCCGCGGCTCCAACGACCCCGCGCAGCGGCCCCGGCGGCCGCCCCCGCCCGGCGGGGCAGTGAGGGGAGGTGCGAGGCGGTGCGGGGCAGTGAGGGGAGGTGTATCCCCCCGGCCGCCCGCGCCCTTCGCAGCTCTTTCCCGCCGCAGCCCCTCGGAGCGCAACCTGCGCGCCTGGCGCGGAGGTCTCTCTTCTCTCCGCCCGGCCCGGCCCGGTGCCACCACGCCCCAGACTGCCCGGGGAGGGCTGTGCCCGGCGGGAAGGCGGCGAGGCCGGGCAGCCGATACACGGGAGGGTTCGTAACCGTGTCAGCCCCGCTCGGGAGCACCCACAGCAGCAGCCCCGAGGGGCAGCCAGCCGTCGCCCCGCCGCCACCAACCCCGATCTCTCCGCCTGTCACATGAAAACAATTATTGCCTCGGCCGGGGGAGGGGAGGAGAAGTTAAAAGCCGTGAGGCGGAGGAGCGCAGGCCAGTGGCGGCCGCCTCCCTCCCGCCGCCCCCAGCGGCACATGCACCCCACCGGCTAGCCGGGAGCCCCAGCTGGCCTCCAGCACCGCCACCTCGGCGGCCTGAACTCACCCATTTATGTCGAGCTGGGCTTCGCCTGGCAGCGACAACAGGCTGAAAGTTTAGGGCGGGTGGCCACGGCGAAGGAAGGGGGCGAGGGACCGCCCGAGCCGCCGCCGCGCGGAGCGGAGGCGCTGACAGAGCCGCTCCCTCCTCCGGCGGCCGCCGCGCTCAGCACCCGCCGCAGCCGGGCTGCATCCTGCGTCCTGCGCCGCGGCTGCCTCAGCGTGTGTGAGAAGAAGGAAATATATAAAAATTAGCCGAGAGAAGGGGCTCAGCCTTCAGCTCCTGCAGCCACCTGGGTCTCCGCTGCCGCCGGGAAAAGCAGCCCAGGGCGAAAGCGCCCGGAGGAGCCCGTGCCGCCGAGCCGCGGGAGGGGCGGGCGGTGAGCTCAGTGGGGCGGGAGCGGCTCAGGCTCCCAAGCGCAGGCAGCGACCGCCGCGGCTGCCGCTGCTGCTGCCGGGGCGAGCGGCGGCTCCGGCTCCGCGCTGCGGGAAGTGTCGCGAGACTGCGCCAGAGAGCCGCTGCGCCGCGTCGGGCCGGCGGGAGAGGAGGGCGGGGAGGGCGGCAGGAAGCGGAGCTGCGCCGCGGTCCCGGCGGGGGCAGGGTCGGCAGAGAGCGGAGCCTCGGCGGGGAGCGGGGTGGCTCCCTCCCTCTTGGGCAGGACTCCTCGGGCACAGGGAGGGGACGGGGCGCGTCCTCGCTGGGCGCTGGGGGAGGACGGACAGCGCTCCCGGGCGGCGGGACAGGCACCTAACCGCGCATACCTGCCCCGTCCGCGCACGGCCCCAGGCAGCCGTGCCCGGCCCTGCCCTGCCCTCGGGGCTGCGCTTTCAGAGCGACTGGAAATGCACCGGCAGCGCCGCAGGTGCCCCTCGTCTCTACCCGGCCCACCTTCCCCACACACACCGGTACAGGTTCGCGTTTAGGAGCAGGTATGGCAGGAAGGAAAGACAAAAAGGGAAGATGAAGGGTGCCTTTGGGGCAGTGTTGATGTTTCACTAAAAAGAGCAGCGTCGCACAGGAGCAGGGATTGTTCGTACTGCAAGATGCGAAACCCCTGCTACAGTAAGAGTGTGCACAGATCAGTAACATGTCTGGACAGAAAGGCACGGAAGGAGGGTGGGGAGGCTTCTGCACAGGCACGTCTTTCCACAGGTAAAGACCCTTGAGAAAAAACCTACAACAGCAGCAGCGGAGAAGTGCAGACTAGAAAAATTTTTTTTAAAAAAAGTCTGGTATTAAAGTATAGGTAACATTTTACAGCACGAGCACCGTGACTATTAATGAAAGAGTAAGCAAAACCAGCTTGTTCTAGCCTCCAGTAGGTAATTTGTGTATGAAAACAAAACTGTCACTAACAAAATATAGTAACATTTTTGTACTTTTCCACTCCCTGCACAAATTTTGAAAAAAGCTTTTTTTTAACCCTGAAAATTACCAACATTAATAACTACTGAATCAAATCACTGAATTATTAATAAGTAAAAATTTCATGAAAACATTTATTGTCTGTAGAAACAAAATTTACATTTATTTTATATAAACTATGTTAAACATACATATAAACATACCTACATCTTACTATATATCCATATGAACGAGGCTTTTCGATATGGGGTAACATTGTCAAAAGCACCGTTGTGGACTCAAAGACTACAGACTTAAAATGCATTTGCATTTAACTCCAGCTTCAGTAGTTTAAAAATGCCATTTCTTATCTACACTTACAAATAATTACATTAAAGGCTTCTCTGTGTTTCCATGTGCACATACATGTACACATACACACATTAGACAGTCTTCAAGAAACTACAGTATAAATAACATCAACAATCTATTCCTTAGAAGTGGACATTAGTTGCCCTCGTTCAACTGGGAGTAAAAAAATTCCTGCTATTCTAAAAACAAAACAATGAGGCTTTTTTATTTCTTGAAGAACATACTCGAACAACTGTTTCCACTGCCTCTTCCCTTCAATACTAAAGATGCGAGAAGCCAGTCACAAAATGAAAGCCATCTACTACATTATTTACAGAAAATAAAATATTAAAAAGACAACATGAGATTTAGACTACTTAGACAAAATTCAGAGCAATGAACAGTGAACAGGAGAAAACTGCATTAAAAATGGCAGGCTATTAAACCATGTGGCTAAATACCTACTCAAAATCCCTACAACAAAAACCACCAGGCATGGAAGTAAGGGGCAGCTGTTATAACAAGAGTTTTCTCTGATCTTGACAATGAAAAATATAATGCTCACAAAGCTGAAAACAGAACACATTTAAATGTTCATGGCTATCCTTAAGGTCTGTTAGGGAGTCAAGTGTCACAAGGAGGCTTTCAAAGATCTTGAAATGGCTTTTATGCTTTCCTTCCTTCATAAGCAGGCTGAAGAATTTCTTATCTTCAAATTCTGCAGCAATGGAATGAAGTCTGTCAAGGGTCAGAGTTATGTGCAGAAACATCTTTTTTTTCAAATTCATTAAGATGTAAGTCTGAAGTCTGTATTTTAGAGGGCTCTCCATAAAGAACTTCGTAGATTGCTGTTCAGATGCTTAAAGAAAGGCAAGAGGTGGGTTTCAACACAGTATGGGAAAAGCTTTCCTTTAGGAAAGCAAGGAAATTAAAGAAATCCCTCTATTTACAGTCTTCTAAGGTGAATACTGAGAAATCAGTCTCTCTTAGTTACGATCTTTCATCTTCTTCAAGCGACTCTCATTATCCATTTCACAGACATGGCAGAAAATGACCTACTAATGCATAACAAGCAAGTTTTGAGAACTCTGCCTTTAATGCCACAAAAGTGTAATCTTGGGGTTTGGTTCTGTTTTTAAAGCAACTAAGTTAATTTAAAGGAAACTCAGCATTTCAGCTTGGGGCCCTAGGGAAGATGGGAGCAGGTAAACATTACACAGCAGGTGATTGATCAGCTGGATTTACTCCTATCCTCTGCTATCAGTTACCTGAGTTGAGACAGTTACGTTCAGGTCTCAAGACCATCTATCTCCATCAGGTAAAATGATTTCAAACATGTAATTATTAGAGTTAAGGCAGGCTTATAGAAACCTTGCAATGTGTTGCTTCTTACTAGCCCCAGAATTTTTTTAACCTTGTGAACTCAATCATCACAAATTTAAAATAAGTATTCTAATCAATTTATGCAGAAATTAAATGGATCACCCATATAAATGCTAAGATCATAGCAACTTAGTATTTCAGACATTTAAAAGGAAGACTCTAGTCATATTAAACCCATTGCATTTTGGATAGCAATTAAAAATAAAATTTCATATGTGAACACCTGAAAAAGACAGCATTTAACAGCCATTTCAAGCTAAACAAAATAAAGGCAATTCACATTTGTATTTTCAAAGTATAAAACAGAAAGCTAGAAAGCTCTTAAGACAATCACATTTTTAATTTGCCCTTCCAATGCCAACAGTGACAGACTTTACCAATGAAAGTCACTGTTTTCCTACAGAGGCTTACACACCTATTTAAAGTAAACAGTTATTTTAACAAGAACTGTTATCAGTCCATGCTCCCACGAGAAAGAATGCAATGTACTTAAGTCTTTGTACATGTGTTTTCTACAATGCAGTCACAATACCGAAAGGCACCAGGTTATTCAAGTAAATTGACCTTTCTTCTACTTAACCCTTTTTCTTGTGCCTTCACAACCCAAACAGTTACTTCAATACATTGCCCTCAACCAAACATTATATTCCAGTATAATAGAATTTGCTGTGCTAAAACAATAAACAAGCTGAATTAGGCATGAGTATATATACACAAGTCTTTGTAATTCATAAAGAGAAATCTACATAGCAATGTCTCACATCATATCATAGAGTAGATGCTTCTAGCACCTAAGCCGTGTATTTTTATGAAATTCATTATTTCTGTGTGCATTTTTTAGAATATAAGAGGTTTTATCATGACAGAATCCAAAATTATTTAAGTAAATTATCGGTAAAGAATGTGATTTGAGCAAATGGGATCATACAAAAGATAAACCAACTGAAACAGTGACTACATTTCATATGACATTCATCTTAGGACCAAGGGGTGGGGGGGACCAAAGTCAGCAAACAAGTCAAAAACCCACAAACTTCTTTGCAATATGTTACTCCCAGTTGTAGAAATAAACACAAAGCTAAACTGTAAAGTACAAAACAAATTAGAGATATCTAATCATGCAGAGATAAAATAAAGCACAAAATCAGGAGTCAGTCACATGTTGAAACCTGGTTAAAGCAGCATTAACTGAATGAAGTGTGACTACTCCAGCATTACTTCCAAACAGTGTTACCAAAACTACCATGTCAGAAGTTTCCCCATGTATCCACTTTTCCCATTTGCTCAACAAAGAGTTCTCTTCCAGAATTTAATAAGAACACTGCAGGAAGCTTACAGTAGTATCCTGTTGAATAAGACAATATAGCCTCAGTAGTTTGTCCTGTATCCTATATGGTTTCATTTCTCACATCTTTTACAGTGCACATTCAGAGCAGTGTGAAGGATTCGTTGGCTTCAGGGTAAACCTGCCCCCCTCGGCAGGGCACGTGCAGCACTCTCCCATGAGCAGCCTGATCAGAACTGCAGCTACTCCACATTGGCTTTGGGTTGACTCATTTAACCTGTTGTTTCAGTTCCTTATTTTTATCTCCCAGTAAATCTACATAGGATGACTCTGCCAGATTCATCACTGACAGCATTAAGTAAAAAACCACTTTCTTATCTGCAGAAGGTTGCCTGCCTCTATTTGTCCAGGGATTTCCTTCCCTTCCACTTCCCATTTTGTCTATGCATGTCAAAGTTACTGAAAAACTAGTTAAATTATTAATGATTGTTATTTAAACTGAAAACCTGTGTTTTAGAAACAAACCATCTGTCGTCATTGAATGACTGTGACATCAATGACTGTTGCACACTTCCTGCCTTATTCCCTATGAATGCTATGCAGAACACCCATGAACTGAAGAGCTCAAGTCAAAGTCATTTTAGCTGTTCTGAACCTTAACTACATTTTCAAACAGTCTCTCTGCTGAAGGCATTGTGGAAAAAAACATTACAAAAAAGCATGCAGAAATCACATCCTGGCTTTCCATCCAAAAAACCAAATTTCCTTTTCCATGAACATACCTCTAACCCAGAACTGGAATTCTGGTCTACCAGCCACAACAGAGACTAGCCTGCATTCTATATGGAAATACATCTGCCTGCATGTATTGAGGATATTGTGAACAACTTTTTTCTTGAAAAAGAACATCTCTTAAGACCATGTGCTATGCATCTTTAATTTACTGTCAATAAGAAGTCCGAACAAATCTGCAATACATACACACAACCCTGCCATAGATAATGAATTAAGGCAAAGGCTATAAACAGGAAATAAATACAATACTGTTTATAGCTGCTTATGAAACAGGTTTGGCTATTTGAGTTTTGCACACAGCCTAACAATACTGCAGTATGGTAAACTTCAGAGAATCATTTTGAACAGAATCACCAGCTATCTGCATTTAAAGCAGTTTCAATTGTGAACAATTTCTTTGTTAGAAGACATGCTTCCAAAAACTTACATTTTTTGTTTTTCTTGTAATTTAATACTTCAGGCCTCAATTTTAGAATTTACAAAATCACCAAATCATTTATGACGAAAAAGATTAGAGAATATGTGGCTTGGTCAAGAATCTCATACACCAGAATATAATGAGACAGAATAATTTTGAGTACAGACCAACTAATCTTCTAACAAACCCAAGCATGCTTTCAGTGCAGTTATAAGCTACTGCTACAGTACTTTACGTACCTGCCCGTTACCATTAATTTTAATCAAATGCTGAAAGTTGTCCCAACATTCTAACCATTTACAAATGTATATACACATCAAAAACCCAAGTATATTATTAATCCAAAGTAATACAAAATACTGTTTTATGGAAATGACTGAACAGAGGTGTGAAATCTATTGCACAACCTAAAAGGTCATTAATTGGAAAATCCTGAGCTAATGTGCTATTACCAAACAATTCAGGCACTTTTTTTTTTTCTTTTTATTGTTACATTAGCAATAAACTTTCAACATATAAACCTCTGGGTATAACGACTCAAGTTCCATCTGTAATATCATGCTTAGAGAAAAAGTATTCAATAAATAAGACTCCCTTCAATGACTTCCTTACTTGAGACTGGTATGCAAACAGAACTAAAGGTACATAATATGATGTTTCAATTGAATACTGTACTGTAAAAGCAATTATTAAAACTGTAAAAAAGTTCTGCAGCATTCAAAATAAAGTTATTTTTTAATCAAGAAAGTTACAGCGTTAGTTCCTTTATCCTATTTTAAGTCTTGAGAAAGTTGTCAAAAACCAAACAGATGCTCCCTTTGATGTGTTATCTGTTTCAACTTCAGGATCTCAGCTCAGTTCAGGTTTCTGTCGCAATATTTAGATTTCCCTACACAGAGGAAAAAAAAAAATCATTACTGTCAGTTGTAATAGCAGAAAATTCCCCCTGACCTTCCTAAGTACTGTATGTAAAATGCAAGATTCTTTTCAATTATGGATTCAAACAGCACAATTATAAAGACTGTACCTTAAAAGACACGTATGCAGCACTATTATTTCAAACAAAATAAAGTGAAATAAAGATGTTCAGACCTGTTTAACAGATCTTGACAAGTTTTATCATTACAATAGGCAAAATGGTACAATTTCAGGAACAGTTTTGGTTTTTAGGAATTAGCCAACCAGCAAACAGTATGCTGTCAGGAAAATGGTTGTCATTCTTCAGGATTTATCTTACTTTAACTCACACACATTCAAATTCATCAGGACTTAAAAAAAAATAAAATTCTGAACTCATTGATGATTCTCTGATTCAAATCATAATATAGTAACCGGAATGTTTTAAGTATGCTTTATGGGTTCCAGACAAGAATCTTAACAGCCAGTTATAGAAGAACACTGGAAATTATTGGGAATAGCTCACTATAACAAAATTGTAACACTTCTATACCCATTTTACAAGGTCATAGTTTGGGAGGGGTGGGAGGGGGGAGATATCTTTCTCCTTTTATTTTCCACTAATTCCAATTCAATTTAGCCTTCAGAGATAATACTTCTCAGAGCCCATGCAAATATAGCTTGCCCAACTACTTCAGTAACAAGTGATCTCTTTACCTTGTTTCAAGTGCTTGGTTTTCTTTCTGATGGTTGGGGGTTTTTTGTTTGGTTGGTTTTTGTTTTGGTTTGTTTTTTACATGTGTGTTTCCTCAAGTGGTTTTGGGGGCTTTTTCTTCTGCCCACTGCACTGTAAATTTGAGGAGTTTTGCAAACAGCTGTAAGAACCTGTGCTTGAAGGTGCTTCTGTGCTCCAAGAGCTAAACTCTAATCCAACTACAAATGCTTATTTATTCAAGAGTATTTATTGTAGCTGGATGGACACAGAGTTACAAAACAAAAACTCACACAGCACAGAACTGCAAGAGGCTGTGTAGGTCATCTAATCCAATTCCCTGATGTCACAAGTGACTTCATACTACTTTGATCAATTCTAATAAAGGATTTAGTATGTTTTAACTACTGATCCTCACAAAAGCTGCAACATTTTATATGTTTCAGAAGTTCTTCTGTAGTTCAAGATTATTGTTGGCCTATATACTCTGCAAATCAAAACATCTTAAATCAGATGTGCCTATTTCAGTTTAAGCTTATCAAACCATTTTACACAAGACATTATATTGTGCAGGAAGTTTTGTTCAGAGCAGCACTCCAGTGGATACTTTAAAGCACATAATTATGGTAACATAACAAAAAGGAGAAGCACACAGATATATTAAAAAAATTATTAATATCTTTCTCTTACATTAAACAGGACAGAATATTTTCTTCCACTAAAGGACAATTCTGATCCTGTCAGTAGGAAGAAATATCAGCTGAGCACGAGGAAAAAATACTGAAACAGAAGCAACCACAGAATCTCAGAGAGCACCTTTGATTTGCAGTTACCCAAAGCAAGTTTCAGCAAGTTTCCACAGAATAAACAGGGAGGAAACAGAAGTGCAGAGTCAGGTGAAGTACAAAGAGCCAATATCGCAGAAAATCCCATCCAAGTCATTCCATGGAGACTTAAAAATCGAAATGGATCTTATGAATATGCATATTTTACAAATGTCTTAGTGAAAAATAAATCAATCCAACTTACCTTTTCTTTCCTCAAAAATCCATCTCTGAATTTATTAGTGCCAAATCCCCTTACACCAACAGAACGTAACCGCTGGTACTTAGCCTGAATATATAAACCCTTCTGCACTAAGCCTGATTTATAATGGGATTGCAAACGGCCATCTGCAAAGTTGCTCTGTAAGGGTGGGGGAAAGGAAGAAAAAAATGTGCAAAATGAGGGCACCAAAACTCAAAAGTTCATATTTACAGCTACACACATGTAAAACTTCCAGCAGCCAAGGACAGAAGCATGCGTTCACAAGTGCACACTCTCTTCCTTCATGTCCATGTATTATTCCTCAGACCACATGGCTCAAAGAACTGGTGTATTACACTTGCTGTTAAAAACATCTGAAATTATCTTCCTTGTAGAAAAAAATAAACGTATTGTACAATATTTTAACATTTTTTTCAACCATTAATGAGGCACACTGCATCAACAAAAAAACTTTCAGACAACACCTCACTGCCACTACCAAATTTAGCAGCAGGCACACATTTGAGTCTAAAGAGTCACACTAACACAAGTCAGTACATGTGTTTTTCCTAGAGCTTTAATGTCTGACAGTCTGAACACACAGGCATTTCCTATGCCTTTGATACCTCCACACTGGAATACTGCAAACTAACCTAGTATGGGACTAGGAGCAGAGGCCACAGAGGTATCAGAAGACTTAAAGGTAAAAGGCATTATAAAAACACAGAGAGGATATAGCAAGATCAACACTGATCACAGCAGCTAAAGTTTGAAAAAGACTCTCATTCCTAGGCTCTCAGATCTCCAAAAAATAGGCAGCAAAAATCCTTAGAGTAATAAAAACCTTATTTGTCATAATTTTCCATAGCTTTCCAGCACTGCCATTTTAAGTTTTCCAACAGCCACTCCAAATTTAAAAAATGGGTTTTCATCCTAAACCAGAGAAAACCTTCTGACCATAAAAACTCTTATCTTTTACAAACACCTTTGAAAGGTAGGAGAAAACAAAATATGACACAGAAATAGTCCTTCTTGAGCATGACAAAATTCCTTTGGTGAAATCTGTCTCCTTTTAACAAAGTAAGGATCACTTCAAGAAAAATCACATGCTCTGAGGTTGCAATACTTTAGTACCACTTTTTCCACTGTGTTTTCCACTGTGTGGCTGATGAACAATAAAGAAAGAACTGTACAGAACAGAGGTTTCTTTATGCAAATGCAGAGGTTCTGCTATTTCCCAAATCACTTCACCCACCTACTTTGCAGGACACAAGTGAGAAGCTGGCCCCATAATTCTCTCAGGGTTATTCTGATGGAGGACACTTGCAGGAGCCTATTCGATGCCAATCACTTTCCTGAAGAGTATCAGAGTGCAGGCACAAAGAACTTTCTTGCACTAGGCTGTATTACATGGGTATATGCCTATCACAGGGAAAACTGAAGGGCACTTTTAATGCTGGATTAATGCCCTGAACACAGCATTGAAAGTTTCCATTTCCCCACTCCTGCTAGGATTCCCTTTGACTTCAGTGACTAGAAAGGAAGCCTTGGTGGTCTGCCACTGCAATTGTATGACAATAAACAAAAGACCAGAACAAGGGATGGGAAAAAGGTACAGGATATTGAACATTGCCTTACAAACAGCTTAGAAGTTTCAACTCAAGCATCCACATGTTCTGTAAGTGAGGAGGGAAGGACACAGCAGTAATATTAATGTAGAACAGCATCAGTTGTAGACAAAGCTACAGACTATATATATATACTCGGCATATAGGCACCTCAGTCAAACACAGGTTATAGCAAAACAAGATAATCTAAAGTATGTGGAAAATATTAACTTCTGGTCTAGAAATAAGAGTCTGCTAAGTGGCATCTAGTTTTACATTACGAATGTTTTATAAATAATGCTAATGACAATCCCTAGAAGCCTGAAGCTCTAAAATAAGGGTATATGAGCCAATACATATGGCTGCACTGAGTGTGGCAGGGATGGAGTTAATTTTGTACACAGCAGCGTGCATAGTGCTGTGTTTTGGATTTGTGACTAAAACTGCACTGGCAACACACCAGTGTTTTGGCTATTGCCCAGCAGTACCTGCACGGCACCAACACTTTCTCCTCTTTCCTTACTCTGCTGCTCAGCAAGGACACCAGGGTGGGCAAGAAGCAGCTGGGAGGGGACACAGCCAGGACAGGTGGCCCAGGCTGAGCACAGGGATGTTACACACCATATGATCTCCTCCTAAGCAACAGAAACTGAGGGAAGGGGGTTTTGGATCAAGTAGCCATTGCTGGGAACCAGCTGGGCATCAGTCACCTTGCGACAGGTGGTGAGTGACTGCCTTTGCATCACTTTTTTCTTCACTACTTAAAACTGTCTTAATCTCAACTCATGAGTTCTCTCATGAGTTGTTTTTTTGCTCTCCATATTTTCCATCCCATCTTGCTGGGAGAGGAAGGGAGCTGAGGAGAGGGTGGGCAGCAGCTGTGTGGTGCTAAGCTGCTGGAAGGGGTGAATCCGCCACAGCCAATAATACACTGAACTTTTTTTAAGCAGCAAATGCAGTTTAGTTTTAAAGATTACTTTGCATTTACTTACTTAAAGGCTGACTTAGTGATTCATGGTAAAGGGTCACTACAAAAAAGACCTTTAAAATTTTGCAAGACTTCTCGAGGTCCTTTATAAGATAATTTAGAACAGCAGTTTTTTCTTTTCCCAAGAAGTTTAACATAGTGCAGACCATATGGTTTTTTTAAATACTCTTAGTAGTCATCACTTTTTGCTTATTAAGTTTAAATGCCCCCATTTTATATATCAAGAAAAAGCTGTGTGGGGCTTAATTTTTTGGGGAGGTGGGGACGGGAAGGCAGAGAATGGAATTCTGTATGGGGTTTTTTTGTGAGGTTTTGTTTCTTTGTATGTTGTTGTTCTCTTAAATAATTAGCCAAGGAAGTCCTGAGTGTAGAAGATAGTCAAGTCACCTCCATTTCACCAACAGCACAGCAAGAAAAAAACTCTGTTGTGCAAGAGAAATTTCAATGTAAAAATTTAAACAAATTAAGTCAAACCAACACCACTGTTTCCATGGCAATGATAAAAGTGCTACACACATAAGCAAACTGCAATACAAGGGCATATGCCATTTTCCCTATAAATATTAAAGCATCACGGGACAGATCACTGGGTACTGCAATATTCATATATATGTGAGATGACAACTTAAATGGACACTTTCCTGCTTGTAGAATCAGCAGAACTGCAGAATGATGTAAATGAAATGAGCATCAACTACCAACACTGCCTCAGGGATCCAGCAGCCAGTGCTAGATTCCTCCATCACCTGGAGGCTGACAATACAGATGGGATACAGAATAACAGGCTAAGATCTGCTTAGGTGTTGAAATAGTTGTATCAGGCTTTGAACACTTTGAACTTTTTAACTTAGAAAAAGACTTTCTCCAGCAGAATAAAGACAGCAATTTTCGTTGGTGCTTGCTTAGCTATCTGACTAGGGTTGGCTGGCAAAGTACACCTAAATTGGAGAAAGTCTTTTTAGCCAACAGTTCTTATGTTTGGTGGGGCAAAAGAAGGGAAAAAAACCCCACATCCCACATCTACATTTCTCCACGTTTCGAAGTTGCATCCAAAAATGACAGCTAATTAGCCATTAAAATTTTACTTCACTATCTACAAAACATAAAAGGCGACTATCTATTCTGTGTATTACCTTACTCTTAAGAATGCATGTTAAAAATGTAGGGGCAATTTCAAGGTAGAAAATTAGTACAAGTTGTTCTAGATTTGATTAATACTTTTCTCACATCAACAGCTCTAACTGGACCCACGCATAGCGTGCCCCTGTCAGCAGAAAAGGAAATGTTTTGTTTTTCTGCTGAACCCAGGATACATTTTATGATTAAAAGGCATTAGGTGGCCACTGCTCTACCTGAGAAAGAAGGACAGTTGCCCATCTCTTTATCCTCTTGAAGCCCCAAGAATAAAACCTCACTTCTTTCAATATTTTTAATGCATTGCTAGCAGTTTGCAGGGTATTCCCAAGACATTATTTTCCCAGAAATCCTTACATGAATGGGTTAATAAAATAACAGTAATATAGTTTTGAAAGTAACACAACTCTTGTCTTCCAGTCCTTGGAAAAAGTTCAGGTTTCTGTCACGTGGAGGAAAAAAGCTCAGCAGCTTGGGTTTTGGATAGATGAGTTTTCTAGTCATTGTGCAATTCCTGCAATTCTTATTCCCGACTCTGCAGTAACCTATTTACTTCAACTGCCTGCATTCAACACCAGACAACCCTGCTCAATCCACTGCCAGGCCTCTTACCTACTAAAAGCTAAGCCTCCCATTATTTCAACAGAAACAATTAGGCTTTGATGACACTATTTCCATGGCACTTAATACCTTTAAAAGCGTGTCTCCTGTTACCAAACTCACCAGCTTCAACCACCATTTAATATAACAAACATCTGATAAAAGCTGATCTGTACCTTAAAGTGCCTTCTGATGGGTCCCACATTTTCAAGGGGTCCTCTAATGCGTCTGTGAAGGTAAGTGTCACTTGGTTTTGAAGAATAGTAAGAATTCTAGTAGGAAAACAGTTATAGCTTCATGTTATTAAATTATTCAAGAAAAAAAATAAAAATTTTTCAGGTTATACTAACAAATATTGCAACACTTTCAGTCTTGTAGTGTTTAACACATTAACACTCTTTGAAGGAGCAGGAGTAACAGCAGCATTGGGCCTGCAGTGCAGGCTGGCTGAAGGGACAGCAGAGCCACAGAAGCTGAAGATGATACAGATCATCCTCCTGGAACATCATCCTCCTGGAGAGATCTAAGCAGCTAACAACCCAATTAAGGTTCTCCATCCCTCCCTCCCAGAACAGCTGCCTCAACTTGCATGTATCAAGTATAGCAGACAGGCTGCTACAGTAGTCATGGCTTGCATCAGAACAAGGGTAACAGGATTGGTACTCCCGACCTCCTGGTTAGCACATGGCCAGCACAGGGCAGTGTGTAGCACAGACACCTCCACAGCAAACAAACAATGTGTAGCACGCTGAGGTCCTCAGAAAATGCTACTTTTAACTCCGTATTTCAAGAGTGCATGTGACAATTGCTTGTATGCCACAGAAGCACAATTTCAAGAGCAACTCACACAGACAACTAGTATTGAAATTGTTGTGTCAACACACTGAACAGCTGCAGACAAACAGCTGTGGTTGCCTAAAACAGCACTCCTCCAGCCACTGACCTACCTGCACATTTTGGCTTTTTTCCACCTTTCCCTATGATAGGTAGTTCTAGGAGATGTCATTCTTGTCCATCATTGCATACAATTATCAATATTTACAGAAGCATTGGCATATACTTGCATAAACTACATTAGAGTCCTCTATGCAGACAGAACAGACGTGCTAATTAACTCATAGCAATCAAATAATTATGGTCCACTCTTGAATAATCACAGAAGCATTCCAATGCTGTTGAACTCTGTTTTCTCAAAAGAAATTTCACCAGCTTGAAATACATTTTTAAAAGAACCTGAGAACTCTCCTGAAATATTTCATATATACTAACATTTAATAAAAAACGTAAATGCATGCTTTGCAGAATGTTCCCAGAATTTCTGTCCTCTAACAAACTATCAAACCTTTCTGGTAACACTTAATAATGGTGTGGGGAAAGAGTGGGCTATAAATATAATGGAATGATGTTAGAATCCAAGATAACCTTTAACTACGATTTAAGTTAGCGTTCTTTCTTTTTTAGACTATGTTATTCCCTACAAGTCAACTATTCAGCTTCTTACAATGCCTTGACAAGAAGGGATTCAGAGAACAGCAACAGAGGAAGAAAGATTTTATAAAGTGAGATCAAAATGGCTTTTTCAAGGAAAAGACAGGAACTTCCTAGTTCCCTTCTAAGAAAATAAGGACACTCCACAATATCAAATTAACTTTCTACACACAACACAATTAAATCAGGAAGCACAGCTGAAGTACACTCTTCCTTTAAGCTGGGAATCCAGCAAGATGAAAAAAAGAAGTAGAAAAATTTCCCATTATAGTTAAAATAAACCTCTAGGAATTAAAACAAAGCTTGCCTTAATGAACCCCAGATACAGCCTTCCCCATGCCCACCTTCCTTAAGGCTAAAGTACATTCACAGAAATATTAACGTCAGAACTACTTGATGCAAAGGCACAGAAAATCACTTTCTAGGAACTTCTTAAACCAGAGGCTTTAAAAAAAATTAAAAAGGAAAAAAAGGGAGGAGGGGGAATACACATGTATACTTGTTCTGATTTTCTACTTCACTCTTTAGCTAGCCTCCTTTTGTCAGTAGGGTACAAGGCTAAATGGACAATTCTCACAATCAAGCTTAGATACACAACTGTACCTTCCAGACCTAAATTTTTCTCAAGTTTAAGCTCAACCCCCAATTACTGAATATTAACATCACAAATGTTGTATTTTGATTACTTAACTAAAGTTTTTGATTTTTCTACTTGTCTGCAAATGAGCTTCTGTAAGGCTGACCATGAAGAGCCATTCCTTCTTTAGGATGTCTTGCATTTTTAATACCTATGCTTTCACTGCTACCGTTGTTCCAAAGGAATTACTCCTTACTGGAGCGCAGGACTTGCTAAAAGTTGCATGTTTGAGTTCACTATTAAATATGAAAATGCAATCTTCCTGAATCTTCATCAGCCTACTGGGTGTGGGGTGGAAAGTGGGAGAGCCACCTGTGATGCTGTGGAGCCCTGCCCAGCAGCAGCCAAACACCGGTGTGCTACCAGAACCTTTGTGGCCACCAAAGCAAAGCACAGCACTGTGAGGGCTGCTACAGGGAAATGAACTCCATCTCAGCCAGATCCAATGCAGTTACTTAATGGGCCATTACTACTTGTTTTGGGAGACTTCAGTCTTAGACTTGAGTAAGTAATATTTTTTAGATTAAAAACTTGTGTTCCTTTACACTGAAGGAGGCAGTTTTGTAACTGCAAAGCAGCTACATTTGAGAATTGCCTACAGGAAAGTTACTTTTGATGGACCTCATAAGAGTTTCATGGGCTCCTGGAACCCTCACCTTAGGGTATTAGTTACGGTGTATAAAGAATACAGGGAAATGATAGTCTCCTCTTTATTCTCCTCTTTATTTTGCAGCTCTCAGAGGAGAAAAAAAAAAAAAAAGAAAAAAGAGGTTTAGCATTATACTGCACACATTAAAGAAATCTTCTCTGGTCTCACCAGTTCCCCAAATTAAACAAGCACAAACACCCGGAATTGATTACAATTCTTTAGAAGGAACTTTCCACAACAGAGAAATTTATTTCTACTGGACCTAATATTACTGTCTTGCCCACTTCAGTATTTCAGTACACCGCAGAAAGATAGTCTAAAGAATAATTGTCCAAAACTGGGTTGCATAAATGCAATAAGAAAAAAATGTGATATTCCACTGTTTCACATTTCATTCTCAGGAACATTTTTCATATATTTCTTGTGATTTCTGTGATTTGCTTCTCATTTTTATTTAAAATAAGTGCTTTTCAGAACTTTTATCATAATGAAGAGAAAAGAAACACTGTTTCAGTAACAATACCACCTACACAAGATTCAGCCCTTCCCTTCATACCACTGACAACTAGAATGCAGGAGAGTATTCTTTTTCTCAAACTACTTAACATTAGCTCAGACTACCTGCTCAATAACAAGGCCTTCTATTTTACCATTTAGGTAATTACACTATTATGTGGAAGAAATGTGATATTAGACACAAACTTCTTTTATGAAAAGGAGTTGTATCAAAGTGGTTTTAGCTCAGATGTACTAATCTCTGCTTCAAAAAATACCCAAGGAAGTACTCTTGCACCCGAACTGTGAAATTATAAGTAGTTTTATTGTTGAGCACAGACAGAAGTTAAAAAGCCTCACTCAAAATTTAAAAGGGCAAGACATCACAGATTGTTAAATTTATATCAGCACAGTCAATGCAGCAAAATATGAATTATACATCAGCAGTGCAGCAGCTACTATTTCTACATTCAGGCTTACCAGATGAGGTCTCCCAATAAATTTCCTGAAAGGTGGCCTAATGAACCTCATAGGCTTTTGGAAACCATCAACTTGAGATGTTTGTAACTTTGAAAGACTGCAGCTTTGCTGGTTCCTGATGTGTCAGAGAGAGAGAGAGAGTGAGAACAGTTAATATCTAAAGCCACAGCACATCAACATCTTGTGTTTTAAACTAGCTTATTCTGTATCACAAGTGCAAAGTGACAGCTTATAAGTAAATTTTCCTAGGACAATCAACAAAGCTCAAATCGCACAGAATTCCATAGCAATCTGTGTGCTCTTATGCAGTGACAAAGGAGCAGGGACACTGTGCTCCCTGAAATCCCGGCTGTGGAGCCCGGCTCCCCCGGCTGCGCCTGCCGGCCGGTCACTGCTGCCCTCCGCTGGTGGAAACGCTTTCTGCACCGCGCCCCGCACACACCAGTGCCGCTCTAAGTTGTGCAGAACTTGCCCTTTCATGACATTCCCGATCCCACAGGCGCTCTAGATAGACAGCTACATCCTCCAGTTTCATCCTCAGCAAGCAGGTGATTCTGGCTTTGGGCTTTTGCTTGCTTGTTTTTATGGTTTTGGTTGTTTTATTGGGTTTTGTTTTTGTTTTAACCAAGAATATTGCTAACACAGATGCATCCATAACCTTCTAAATAAAACATTTACCATTAAAAGTAACCACCAGAAGTCAGAATTTGTACTTTACAAAACACACAGAAACAGTTTTCAGAGCTGAAAAATAAGGAAAAAAACAGCAGCACACTTAATAAGCTCAGAGGCACTGCCACTATCTCATCTGAGCTATTAAAACCTCTCAACCTCAGGAAAATTCTACATATCATTCATGCCATTACTGCCCTCAGCCCACGTCACCCTGACAGTGGAACCCCTGACAACAAACTCCAGGACAGCCACACTTGGTAGGGAAATTTACACTTCTCACAAAAGATAAGCAGGATAGTAAGGAAGTGTAAGGAAGTATGCTGGGGAAAATGAATCAAGTCCAGGGATTTTTTCCTCCACTTGTTAACCTTGTTTTGTTTCAAGAATCTCGAATACAAGAAATCTCTTCTACAGCTTCACAAGTCTGTTTTTCCAAATGTGTGTATTGGCATTAGTTGCCATTACAGACTGCATTTTAAATGAACAAAGAGAAGCACACAAAGAACAATCTGCGTAAGAAATTACGACTACTGTGTGGATGCATTTTATTACATTCTGGAAATTCATTAATCAACATTTCTACTAGCAGTGCCTCTCTAATCAACCGACCTCACAACATCAAAAGTGAAACCAGATGACTGAGGTTAACAAACACCTTTGGGGCAAAAACCTCTAACAAACCTGTTGGAGGAATCCATGGAGTAAAACGATAGTCCAAAAATCTAAGTTTTCAAATTCTCCAAGAATCAGAAAATTTTCAATTATTTGCCGGTATTCCACATTTTATTACCAAACCAGTAGGGCAACAAAACAACATATTCATCCTTGAATGCTTTTACAGAACTGCAAAATACCAGGAGTATGTTGTTACGTGGCACACTGAGGAGTTTAAAAATACTTAAACGTTTTCAAACTATACTTGTCCTCTCTTCTCATTCAGTGTTGCAGTTTGTGCTTGCTTTTCATTTTTACCCACTGCAGTTTAACCTCTTTCAAGGTAACACCTCATTAGAGAGTAGTCTGCAATATATGTCAGTTGAATTTTAGCCCCAGTCAAACTTTTAAGGCCTAACTGTGGGAAAGAATCGCCACAAATGTGAATGTAGCTGTGGAAGGGCCCAAAAATGAACACACAAGGGAACTATAGGCTTGGGCCAACAAGATTATTTGCTCATTACCTTGGAGTTACACCATCTACATGAAACACTCTCTCATCTTCATTCTTCAATCTCTCTTTTCTTCTCCTTTCTATATCATACCGTAGATCATTTGGATCTTCTAACACTCTTACAATGTTCTAGTTAAAAGGAAGGGTTGAAGCCAAGTTAGCTGCTAAGAACTGAACACCAATCTGATTCTGTCCTTCAGGGGCAGCACCATGTACATAACCTGTTAACATAGTTCAGCTGTCTGCACATAGGCCAGGTTCACGTGAACCCAAGGATCCGAAGTCTAAAGCAATAAAAAGTGGTCCTAAGTAATTATCCTTCCTTGCACCATCTGCCTTTTTACAAGTTTCCAAACAAAAGTGAACAGAGCATTGGAATTCTGCATGGAGTTGCCAAGGCAGAAATATTTGTGTAAGTTTCAGTAAATCTTAAGAGGTTCTACTATCCTTAATCAAGGAGAATCTCCACGTACCTGCACTGTAGAAAAGGAATGGCAACTAAACCATAGCAAGCAGAGCTTTAAAGGGGAGGACAGAAAATCTTATGACCCCAGATGAAAGCATGGGATAAAATAGCATTCTGAGGAATTATGTGGATTTTGAGTCATTGTAACACTAGGGTAGAAAAAACATTAAGGCTTTTTGTAACCTCAGAGGAAAACCAAGAACCACACATCAGTCACAGACTCAGCATTTGCATTATTTAAAAACAGACAGGGGTTCAAGCAGCAGAAATAATCACACTCCAGCTACTCTGGAGAACACATCTGCATATTACTGCTCAGTACACTTGCATCACTGTGGTATCTGTAAATATGCTCAGCTGTGCATTTTTTTCCAAATACTCAGAATTACTGCTGGTCTTGACAGCATGTAAAAATTATGTCCCAATAGCAAGGGGAAAACATTGCTTACATCTATAATATATCTATAATAATAACTTACTGCTTGCCAAAAAAGTTAAGCAATCAGGGTACCTGGGGAGATTCAGATGGTACAGGCCGTTTGTTCTGAAGTTCTGCTAGAGACATGTCAATCCTCCTGCAACACAAAAGTACTGCATAAAATCAAATGCCACCACTGTAAAAGCAAAAGCATTCTTGACCACGCAATAGAATAGTTTAAAGACACAGGCAGGTAAAAATAATGAATAAAAACTTCATGCTGTGTAAAGTCTACTGAAGATTAATTACCTTAATGCAAATAAATTAAGACAAAAAGTTCAACAATTACCTGTGAATTTCTGGATCCAAATGTATTTTAACTTCATTTGTATTTGCACTTGATTTGTCCTGAATTTTTGAGAACCGTTCATGTAGAGTTATGTCAGAAGATGCAAAATAATTTGCTGTGAAGAGATATTAAATACAAGAATGTTATTTGTAGTACTTGAAATGCACAGTGGGAAAATCTATCTTTTAAAAGATTAACTCTTAAGGATACCATGACAACTCTACCGAAATGAAATTTCAAACTATTTCCACTTGCAGTTTAATATTCTCAAATGAAAGATTAGGCCAGCCCAACTTAGACAACCTTATTTGATAAGATTAAACCCAATTGTCAGCTCTACCATGGTAGTACTCAAATTACTAGAATCTATAAAATTCAACACTGAGCATGATGCAGCAGCCTAAACACTAATCTGAAAATTTAAAGGAACTATATATAACTAAAGAGCTGTGATTGCAGCAAAGCTCCTTTATTCCTGTTGTGTTTCCTAAACAAGCAGGTTACTCTCCCATACTACCATAAAATCATTCTGATCTTTCATCTCCACAATGTCTCAGTTATGGCCTGAGACCTTCCTGCAGTCATCCTCCACCCAACTACTTTAAATCTTCAAGCTACATTTTCCTTAAACAATACAAGAGGAAGCCAAAATACAAATGAAGCCAAGGGCAAACACCTGGGACTTCCAGGGAACATCATATCTAAACCATCAGCTTTGGGTTTAGTAATCGTAAACACATACATATACTCCAAATACATATACATAAACACATATATATACTCCAAATAGTACAGCCACCTTTAACTTGATGAATAATTGTGATTATTTCCTGAGTAAATTCTTTTGATGGGTCGTTTTCAACATTTTGTGTTACAGATTCCATGTGCTCAAACACCGGATGAAAATTTTCATTTTTTCTCCCAACAGCAACCAGATCATGGGACATCTGTCTCTCTGTAGCGTGACTAGAAGCAGTCCTAGAATAAAAAAAAATGTAGTTTATTTTAAAGCAAATATCTAAATATGAAAATTTGAAATAGACAACTAGAACAAAACAAATTAAAATGTTCACTTTAGGAATAAATGGGATTAAAAGCCCAAATCTAATTTTGTTCATTTTTTAATTAAAAAACTAGTAAGGCCATAAAGAAGAAAATCTATAATAAAATATGAAGAGATAATTTGACTCTCAGGAATCTTTGTTTCTGTGAAGTATGCAATACAAACTTTGTGAATTTTAAATTTAATTCAACTAGATTATCAAATCTATATAAAATAAAGATCCTGATAGACTTTTTTAGAATAATTCTGCAAGGCAGTTATGCCAGTGTCTTGTTTATAAGGATCTACCAGGCAATTTTCAAGCACAGTTCAGAGACAAGAAAAGAAGTTTCACATCTTTAGGAACTGAATCATCACTTCAGCCTAGTGAAACAGCTTCAGTAGCAGTGTGTGAACTCAAGAACGTGCTCACCATCTTTTTGTAAATTTTTACTTATTCTAAATAAGTTTACACCCCAAATGGTTGCACTGCTGCTTGAAAATTATTTTGACAAGAAAGCCAACACTTCAACAACTCTACTGTTCTTGCTGCAAGGAAAATGCTTGGCATTCTAAAAGATAAAATAACAACCCTAAGAGCTCATGTAAAAGCTTTTAGGATGAAGTCTTTTAATTGTTCATTCTGCAAATTGATTATGTGGCTGGCCACACTGTATTAGAAGCATACATGACTAGAATTGCATTCAAAAATTCTATCAGAAATAGCCTCTAGCAGACGCCAGAAACCATCTATTTTCCCTAGCAACTGGGAATACATGCATACAAGAAGCAATCCAAGCAACCTCAGGTTTAGATATTTGAATTTTCTACCTGCTCCCCAGGTTTATAAAGAAACTATTCTTCTTAGCTGAGTCATTTCAAGTCAGGTGTTTCTTAAATGCCTAAAGTAGGCAGCATGAATATTCCAAGTCATCAGCTTCTGTAAAATTAGTGTTCTTATCTTTGAAAAAATAAAATGTTTAGCACTTTTGGCTGCAGAAGCAAATTGTCCATACATTAAACTAGCTGTAATCAATGCAGTAGTTTCTTTGGTCTGCAAACAACTTCCATGTCCATTGTGCATGACCTTCAAAAAAGCAGTAAGAGGCTCCTAGACAGAGGAATCACCCTATGGGTTTGCAACAAAACCCAGCAATTTTCCTTACATTATCATTCAGGAAGCCAAACCCTCATCCTAGCCCAACTGTGGGTAATGGGCATTACTCCACCTCCCTTTCATCAGTCTTTAATATCAGCCCCTTATGTGCAGTAGCTTGTCTTTGTAACTCTCCATTGCATTACATGTTTTTGAAATAGTGCAAACAGAAGAAAATTTATGTAGATGTTTTATTTGGGACAAGAAGAAAATCCTTTTAAAATGAAGGTTGATCATTTTGGAAAGGAAGGTAATCTCTTCTAAAAGCAATTACTACCAATATAAGATATCCTGGTCTGCAACAGCAAGACAACAAACCAGAAAACCTAACAGGAATCTATCAGAACCAAGCTCCTTACTCTCTACCATGTATTTATCATCTAAAATTTTATAGTACTGCCGCTTTTTCTTCCATTGCAGCCAGCACTGGGAATGCTAAATGAAAACACAAATATTACACAGAAGACATTTGTAAGGAGACTAGTGCTTTCCAGTTCTGATGCCTCAACAGTTTGCCACTTACTTATAACAATAAATGACAACTCAGATCTCTCATTTTTGGCAGTTTTACTGAACTTGAAATCTTGAACATCTGAATATATGCTTGAGATTTATGCATATAAAGGTTAGCTGATTTTTAGAAAAAAGAAGGGAAGACAGTTTAAAAAAATGCCATCATATTTCAGATGAAAGCACAGGACGAGGCTTTTCTGCATTTGAGTTTTGGTTTTTTGAGGGTTTTGTTTTTAAATAAAAATAACACATTTATTTATCATAACCAACTTGTAACTACAGGTTTGTATCAGGCATATCTACTCTTTCCACTTCCTACGTCTCCATAAAACATTGGGGTTTTTGGTTGGTTTTATTTGTTGGTCAGCTGGTTTTGTTTATTTTAATAGAGGTTTAATAGTTAACTTGCCCAGACCAGAAAGTTATCATTTAAGAAGAAATAAAACTAAAAAGGTAGAATCATAGTTTGTCCTGGTTGCCTCCTAAAGAAACCATGCTTCCCTCCAACATTCATAAACTGTAAAGAGACAGGAAGAAAGCAGAGGTGAAAGAAAACCAATACCTGTACTTGGTCACCATTTTCTTCATATCCACTTTGACTGTGAGATGTTCTCTCATACAGTTGGCATCTGACAATTTCACATCTGAAACAGTATGACTTGCATCACGCAGGCTACTGGAGGAATCTACGTTTTTCCTCAATTCCCCATCTTTCCTCACTCTTTCGTTCAATTTGTTTTTAAAAGATCTCAGCTCAACATCTGTTTTGGAAGAGTTAACACAAGCATTGCAGCCTTTCTTTGAGCTGTATTTAACAGGTTCTTCACTGTGCCGTTCTTCAGTCCGCCTCACTCTGTCACCACTAAAGTAATCTAACTCCTTGCTGTTCCAAGCACCCTTGGAAGAGCCGTACTTCTGCTCTTCCTGCTTCCCGTACTTCGGAGCTCTGTCGTCTGGAAAAGGCTTTGCCCCGTCCGGATGCCTGCGCCGTTTGTGACTGTACTCATAGGCTATCTTTGTCACAGACCCCCCCAAGTACTCCCTCTCAGCCGACCGGTGGGACTGGGCACCCGGATATCTTTGCTCCTCCTTTTCTTGGCAGGGTGGAAAAGAACGTTCTTGCTTCCACTTGGAATTTCTTGTTACATCTCCACCGTCATACCTCTCCATTTCCTTAGCCCTTTTAGACGTGTGCCCATATTCTCTGTAATCGTGATCTTCAGGATACCTGTGTTGACATAAAGCAATTTACACTTGCACTAGAGAAGAAAGCGAGAACTTATATGTGCAGAATGTTGGACAGCAGAATGCGTGGCAAGTTAACCCATAATCCCTCGCGCCAAGGTACAGATGTGCAGGGGCTCTTAAGAGGGAAATATTATCCTTTCATACTCTAGCCAGCAATACGATTTACTTAAAAGACAAATACTTCACTACTAACAGTCGCCCATAATTAAACTACAAAGTGGCCAACTTGTTTCAAGGTGGGTATCTTCAACTATAATGAAAACAGACTTTCACTTGAGGCTTTACACCACAATACCCAGGGTTTAATTATTTTATTCCTATACCTCTTCTGTAAAGAGCTCCTTGCCGTAAATTCATCAGAAACTCTTCTGGGTGACTGACCATACTTCTCTTCATATAACCTCTGGTGCCTCAAGTCATCTTCATGCCATTTTCTTTCAAGTTTGCATGAAGCCCCTAACGGTCTATGAAAAGGTTTCATTCCTTTTTCATTTCCAGTGACTTTGTAGTGATCAAACATGTATCTGTCCTCCATTTTGTGCTGGTAAAATGGACGATCATGCTCTTTATAAGGTATTTCCGAGTATTTTGGTGGTAACTGGCATCTCCTATTGCTTTCAGTCCTTTCAGATGAATGTGTTCTGTAGGGCTTATGACAGTAAGCATCTTCCATGGAAAGTCTTTTCAGGTTTGGTGAAGGTGACCTACGTTCATATATTCTCTGGTGGTTATTTCCATGAGGTGCAAACCTGGAATTGCTTTGTCCATACTTTTCATCTTCTGTTCTCCAAGGCATAGACTTTTTTGGGTCCTTACGAAAGCTTTTATATTCACAGTCATAATTAATATGATCATGCCTTTGCCTATGGTGCTCTGGAGTCCTAAAAGCTGGAGATAAGGACCTAAAGCAAAAATAAAATCCACTTTGAGTAGTTCCATAAAATAGAATCAATGTCTTAATGAGAACATCTATTTCCTAAGGAAGTAGAGTTTAGTACATAATTTTAATCAGCTTGGAAAAAAATTAAGACCAAGATATCAAAGTGGCATTTTTCTGGCTGAGTACCAGGCTTACTTTTACTCTGTTGGAAGTTTTCATAGTAAAAATCCCCACTTGAAATTGTAGTAAGTCAATCATTTTTGTCTCTTCGAAGATTTTTATTTAAAACTAAAAATAATTCCATATACATGAAGTTTCCACTACATTGAGAACAACTGTTACACATATTTTCACACTTCTCAAGCATTCCCTATCTTTTTCAGGGTGAAGAGAAAAAAGGGAAGGAAAAAAAAGTGCATAAAGAAATTTAAAAGGAGAGGAGAATGCCTTTTCAGGTTTTCTTTGCATGCCAAAACAACCTTCAAAATGGAAACACTGAAACATTACAAAATATATCTATCGTACAGGTAGGCTTTTTCCTGCAGAAAAAAAAAACAAGTCTGAGAAAGATCCTTTGGCCTTTTGGATAATTGTATGTACATATTCACACATGTATACACACACACACTTTCACACTTACTGCAGCTTTTGCAATTAAAGATTCAATTGCATCACTCAGCTCTGCATTTTCACCTACAGTTACAAAAGCAAGGGCAACTTGTTATAAATTTTTAGCCAAAATCTCCTTAAAATAAAGAAAAAACAGCACAGGCCACTAAAAAGAACCAGCAAGTAATCCCAGACATAACAGTTCTGCTTGTATTCAGGTATTCACTCCACACTCTTGACATGCTGTTTAATAAAAAAAAAAAAATCAAAAAACGAGTTGAAATAAGCCACTTCCTTTGTGCATGTATTGCAAATGAACCGTTTGGCACAACTATTTACTCCATTTCTGCAAATGAGTTCAAAGTCAGAACCACAGATGTTCCTAAAACCATAATGGCTGCCTTCCAACAGCACCTACACTGCAGCTGCTGTCCCACATTGGTCTGGTTAGGGCTTGCATTTTAATGAGGGCTGGGGCTGTCCTTACTCAAATGACATTCACAGCTATCAATCTAGTATGGACACAGGTAGGATTTCTCTTTTAAAAACAAAAGGAGCAAATAAAAAACCCCCCACATTTTTCTGAGTTATCCAAATTCCCTTGGTCTTGGTTATTACAACTTGGTCTGGTTCAAAGAGATACCTAAAAACAGCAGTAATTTCACATTCTCAAAAGCTTGAAATTGTATTCCACCCTCCCGGTTTTGGCACCTCAAATATGCACTGCAAGTCTTAAAAATGAGGCAGGTAACTCACAGCATGAAGTAAGCTGGGTGTTATTCCAGTGACAAATGTCAAAGACACGCGCTACTAGGCTAATGTCCAAGGAGAAGGGCACCGACTCCCACATTTCCATGTTTTCACTCTGTGTTATGCTGCAAGGCATGTCTAACTGTGCTAAAGATCAGTTTACACATCAGCCTCAAACCTCAATAAGTCCGATGTGTTTGAACTACAAAGCCTTTTAAAAAAAAAACAGA
Organism: Nicator chloris; assembly: GCA_013400495.1. NCBI lineage: Eukaryota > Metazoa > Chordata > Aves > Passeriformes > Pycnonotidae > Nicator > Nicator chloris. Next base: position 137,634 of record WAAE01019716.1, on the reverse strand, counting down.
ACTAATTTTTTTAGCAGTTCCTCCCTGTAGGCCAAGAAGCAAAACATAAGCGAGTTACAGACATTCAGTGCACAAGGTGGTGCTTGCATAAAAATAACCTTAACTACTTTGGAGCTTGGATCTTGTGCTTAAGATAATTGTAAATCCCAGAACACAAAAGAGGAACAACGTTCTTGGCAGACTGCAAAAACTGAACACTTTCAGCTTAAAAGAAATTATAACAAAATCATGAGCTGGGAAAAAAATTACCAGTGTTCAGCTTGTACAATAAACTATAAATTACAAAACACACTTCACAAATTGCAATTCTGCAAGCAAGTTTTAGGTCTGAGTTATAAATCCTTATATAGAGCTAAATTTCAGAACACAAGCTGTAGATATTTACCTTGGTTTCCATCGTGGTGATCTTGATCTAGATCTTGTCATCTTCTCTCACGTGTTTATGAGTTTCTCGAAGCTGTAAAAATTACATAATTTACTAGTCTGATTACAAGTAGCAACAGGAAGTTTTTTTTAACAAGAGTAGTACTTGAAGCTTCAAAGTTAGGGTGAGGTATATTTTCAGGATGTTTTAAGTAAAAGGTAAACTTCTAATACCAACTTTAAGGAAAACAACCTTTTTTCCTCTAGTTGCTGATCTTAAAACACAGTATATTTTCTTTACAAAGATTTAAATATTTGATCATTGTTCCATTTTTCTCTCCATTTTGTAATGCTGTCTATTCACCTTGCTGTTAAATGCAAATAAACTCATAAGCAAGCTGCAGCAATGAAAAACATATTAGTATGTGTTGAATGTTGGCCATGATAGAGGGGAGAAACAGACAGCTTTAAAAATAAAGTTTATAAAGGAAATGTTTTTGCATCAAGTTATATCCTGAGTTTCATATATACTGAACTTCAAATTTCACATACACCAAAATTTTTACATGGTTGCAGATTTCTGGTAAGCTTTAACTACTCCATCAAATTTTAACTGCTAGGTCATCACATACTCCATCCAAATTAAACCAGGTACAAAAGATTACTTTCTTTCATTGTTGTACTTCACCTGTTAATAACCTACTAACTAGACACACACTAAATATACAACAGATGCACTATGACAAAGTGCTGCTCCTGACTCCTGATGGTACCTCCCAGCAACCCTTCTCATAAAAGCTATGAAAGAATGCAAAAAAAAAAAGCCCCTAGGAACTCTGGGGAAAAAAAAAGTGATGAAAGTTTATAGAAACTCGCCAGTAATGTGACTTGTGAATAGGAATTAAATGATTGTTCATTATTTAGCAAACACAAAGGATTAATGCAAAATGAAATTATTGGGTAACCGGTTAAAAACTGAAGTTTAGACCACATACACATGCCTACAGCTTTTAATTACCACAAAATGCTTTAAAGGCTGGAAATATAGATGCAAAAACAGGTCTATCAATAGCTCTAAAGCTAATGAATAACCACTCATTTGAAACTGAAAGAATACACCCAGGTCAATGCCATTGTATATATGCTATGGTATTTTCTGTAATTATTTGTTCAGACACTCAGGGACAGAAAACTAGTCTGAGCTAGCAAAGTATGGCCTTTTTGACACTCCCAGAGATCAAATAATTCCTTTAACTAAATCTTTTGCCTAATGAACTGAAATTGAAAAGGGAGAAAAACACACAGGCTTTAAGGCACTACCTGAAGTAGTGTGCACCCACATGCATGACCCAGCACCTCACACCCCCCAGTCACACTGGTTGCTCAAACAAAGTATCACTCCTTGATATACTTGACTTTTTCATATGATTACCTCATGGCTGAAACAGCAGTATCTTAAGAGAAGAATATACAGCATACTTCTGCTGCCTACCTCACAGGCAGGCTTTAGACAAGCCACCTATGTCGAGCTGAAACCTGGGTTTAAAGGTTTTTGAAGAGCCAAGAGCAGTTTCTGGTTAATATAAGGTTGTTTATTATATAAATCCATCAGTCTCGAAGGCAAAGAGTTCTAAGTATGTGTTCTTACTAAAAGCTATGAGATTTGAGGTCCCAGCGGGGCAAAACGGCAGCCTGACAGAGAGTCCCGGCCGCGGCACCAAAGGCAGTTTCCCGGCCCACAGGGAGGGAGGCCCGGCCGCGGCACCAAGGGCAGTTTCCCATCCCAGAGCCCCGCTCCCAAGCAGCGTTCTCAGCGGCAGCAGCCGCAGCAGTAAAAGCTGCTGCAGTAACAGCGAATGCACCCCCAGCAGCAATTCCTGGCAAAGTCCCGGCTGCAGCTCCCTGGCAGAGCCCCATTCTCTCTTGTGTAGATTGTATAGAGGTGGATAGATCAATCTAGAAATCAATGAATCGATGCCACTGCTCCCCAAACCGGGGCTTTTTATCCATAAATCATATGCATATTCATATCCTTATCTGTAGGTTACCCAATCAGCTAAGAACACAATTCTAAAACCTTCTTTCTACACCAATCTAAACCTGATTCTGAAAGTGCATAAAAATACAAAAATCTATGAAAATTAGTATCAAACCCCTACACATATAGCATACATATTAACGTAAAAAGTTCTATCTCATTCAGGTAAAGATTGTACCTGTTCTATCTAGGACTGTAAGCAATGTTCTACGATGTTTTTGTTATGTCTGAAGCTAAGTTACCAGCCCTTAGGCCTCTGCGCCTTTTGCTGGCTGATAGCTTCTTAAGGCACTTAGAGCCTATTTGCTTAAAACTAAAATCTAAACTTCTACTTCATGTTTACGTGGCTTAATATATTTTAATTTCTCTAAAGGCTTTAATTCAACCCCTGCATTTTTCTGTCTCCCTGGGGAACCCACAGAAGCATGTACTCCAACCTCCTAAACTAGAAACTGCTCATTACTTTGCACCATAAACTAACCAGACATTTATTTGCAAGATGTAGCAATAGTTTAGCTCTGAAGAAAAACCTCTAGAATTTTTTTTTTTTGCTCCAAAATCAATCTTTTCATGTAACGAAACATGAAGTTGTAATTGTTGCAAGGAATAGTGAAGCAAAAAGAATCCAACCAAGGACAAGATAAAGCATTTGTTCTCTGATTTCTCATATATGAAGTTATCACTGCCTCGTATATCCTAAAGACATTTATCTGAGGACTACATAGCATGAACTGCCTCCAGGCCCTTTGCTTACTTTAAGATCACATTAGCCAAAGTTAGATATGATGCTCCAATGCCAGTATTTATTATTTTTCAAAGAAAAGTAATACTGCAATCAAAGTAGTTTCCTACATTTCACCCATAAAAACACACCTTACATAACAGTATTTCAGAAAACAAACAAACAAACAAAAACCCCCCCCACTCCCTGGGTAACACATTTCAAAATGTAGTGCATGTCCCGCAAGCTTCAAAGATTCACTACCACCATCTCTTCTGGTAAAATTTTAGAAGGGACAGTGTTTTACATGGTGATCAAATTCTTTCTTCCTACCTTCCCTTCGGTTCTGAACTTTATTCCTAATTTTCAAATGAGTATGTAAATACCAAAAAGACAAAAGTACCATTAAACTCCACCCAACCATCTGTACAGAACTTGATCTGCCAGACTGATAAAGCTAGAAACTGAGCACACACAACGACCAAATCCTTATTCTTTCCATTCTTTCCGAGACTGGCTAAACAATCATACCCAAAAGCGTGAGAAAGACTGTGACACCACTTCCTAGATATTGCCTTAGGATAAGGAGGACTGCTGTAATTTCCAGTGATGACATTCCTTTTGTTTAGTGGAAAGAAGTGCTCATCTAACACACCTCCTAAAAATGACCCACGCAATATGATTTCCTCACACCATATGAAGACAGCAGACACTCCTCCCCAACAAGACTCCCAGTGTAACACTAGAATCGCAAATCAATCTATACAGAATTTGTAAACATTGCTAAACCCAGGTTTCAGTCACCTCAACTAGACCAGCAATATGGTTCCATACCAAAAGCAAGCTTTTTGTAGGATGGTATCAGGTAGCAAGCCTATCTGTAGCAGAATTACTTGAATCAAGTGAAGGCCCTACAGTTTCCAAGTCAGGTATCCAGGTGCTTCTGAAAACACAGGTCATGATGGAGCAGAGGTGCCAGCACCTGGCTGCTCTGGGCTCTGAATTTCACCAAGATGTTCTGCTGTACTTTGGGAGACACTGTCACTATGAAAACACAAGACCTGTTTTTTTAAATAAGCAGCATTATTAGGTTCAGAGTGCTGCTTGTGTTTGTTACATTGCAACAATAAGTGACTCATTGGAAGAGTTATCAGTAACTGTGCTTAGATAGCTTTTAAATATTAATGGGACTCCCACCTTTTATTTTCTTTCCCTTGACTTTTGGAACTGGACTCAGACAAATTCCCTCTTGGGAGAAATGGCCTCAAGCCTGCTACCAGCTCTCCTTTGATTCCACCCTTGGGATATTAGCGTTTTGACAAGTACAAAATTCTTCCACAAACCTGAAAGGAGTATCTTGAGACAAGTAACCCAAAAATGACCAGAAACTGTATGGGATGTGCCAACTTGAACACATGTTCTTTCAGAAAGGCTACAAATTTTTAACAACTTGCTCTCCTGAACAGAACAATCTTCTAGCTCGTGATTTTCTCCATCATGAAACAAGAAATCACAGACTGCAATCATCTAGCTGCACAGAAGGGAACTGGAGCTCTTTGTAATGCAAAGAGGTCAAAATCAGCAAGCCCCAAACAGCTAAAATCCTGCAGGTAACAGCACAGACTGAGTAGAAGCAGTTAACTTTCCTGGAACAGACTATAATGTGTGGGCTGCTTTACATGACTTTTTGGTGCCTCCCATCATCTCATGGAACAGATCATGGAAGAAACCCTATTCAGGACACACAAAGGGCAAATCATTACTAATAGTGCTCATCACCAGGGAGGAGAAGTCATCCCCCATCCCTTTTGGAGGGATTGCCTGGCCACCACCACAAGCCTTTCAGAGGAGAGAGGGACAAGCAGGTCTCATAGGCTGGGTCCTGGCCGACAGGAAGACTGACACTGACTCTTGCTGTAAAAACTACCCACATCACTATTCTCTCTTTCACTTCACCCAAAAAAGATAAGGAGCAGCTCCAAGCTTTTCATTGACTGCCTTCTAGGTGGGGATCAATCAGAAGCTGCAAGAGACATGCTAAAGTCTGTATTGCTGTAGCATCTATCAAGAAAGAAAAACCAGGAATTGAGACTCTCAATACCAGAAGAGCTAAGTATTTGACAGAAATACAATCAAATTAAAAGCTCAGCTGCAATCCAGACTTCAAGTCAGGGCGAGGTTGAGGGGGTGGTGTGTGTTTGGTTTTGTTTGTTGGTTGGTTTGTGGTTTTGTTTTTGGGGTTTTTTTTGTTTGGTCTGCAATACAGAAAGTAATTTACACCATCGCTAAATCAAAAGTATAGAACTGGCAACTTCTCCACTGCATAGCTGATAAGAGCTGATTCAAAGGCTGTCCCATACAGTGCCTACTCCAGCCACTGTCCAAGCAGAACACAAGCCTGGCATGTTCTTGTCCATTCATCTTCGAGGCAAATCTTATCACCTCCAACACCAAATGCCCAGGAAAAAGCATAAAAGCAGAGAAACATCTCCCAGCAAAGCAGTCTCAATGTTTCTGAACCTGCAACAGGATTTCTGTAGTCATTGTTTCCTAGACAGGCTTCAGTACCATCTCCACTGTTAACTCAGCTCTGCCAGCACATGGAGGTGACTCCCATCTCAAGGCACACCACCTGAGGGAAGGACATGTGTGACAACTTTGAAAGCTATAAGCTAGAACAGCTAAGTCAAGTTTAAGTCAAGGGCACACACCTGGCTGAGATAAATGAAACTTGGCTGAGGGATTTCTAAACCACTCCCTCTTTTAGACAACACAGCAGGTAACAGATCAATGCAAATGACTGAGAGCCAAATTTCCAACTTCAGTTCTCACATAGATCTCTGATATTCAACAATGGCTCTTTATGATTACAGATCCTTTCTCCTGGGCTTTTATCACTCTTGGAGCACCTTCCACATCTCTAAGGATATGTTTTGAATCTTTACAATATTTTGTGGCAGGTCTGAGGCCACTGCAGACTCACAGCATAAATCCTCACCACCAATATCATCAGAGAGATAATCCCTTTTTTCCCCCCTCCATTTTTCATGCTATGCTATATTTAAGAAATTTCCAGATCTGGTCCACAGCACCTCCCCAGGCAGCTGAGGCAGAGCAGCTGGGAATGGAGGGCAGCAATGGCAGGAGGCAGCACCACACTCCTGCTGAACGTGTCACCCCACAAGGAGAGCAGCTCCAATGCTGCAGTTTTTTTTGCTCTGATGAGAGACTGGGCTTCCCCAGCAGCAGAAGCACCCCTTTAACCTACCAAAACAACATCCACTGTGGCTTTAGAAGTTGTCCTCCTACTCAGCTTTATCCTTTTTCTTTGGCACAAGCTGGGGAAAGCAGGCTTTATACAGGCTGTATCCCAATGCCAAGAACTGTTAACAAACAACCAGGCCTCACACTAGTGAGGTAACTGTGCCATCCATGCAGGGGCAGCATGTGGGGATCGCTCTCCTCTGCTTGCTACACAAATAGACAGAGATAAAAAAAATATTGTTCCCCCTTACACTCACAGTAGGGTGAAGACCTCCTACAGAAAGTACAAGCCTAACTCAAGCATACAGAATTTCTTAGTGGACCACCTAACAAATTCCAAGTAATTGCTTGAAACACATAGAAAATGTTCCCCTGTGCCTCCATATTTGACCAAAGGAATAAAAATAACTGAGTAGGTCTACAGAGCATACAACTTTTCAGTGAGTTCTCATTTTAAACCGACCCATTTAATTACACTAATTAGCAGGCAATGCCTCACTTTTGCAAAAGAACAGATTAGAATGCCAACCTGGAAAGACTGAGCAGGATAAATCTGTATCACATAATAAATAAGGTATTTCACTCTCAAACTTCCTTTTTTACATAAAGAAAACCCAACTCATAAATATATTAGTGAGCCATTTCTATAACGTTAGATTGTAGAGGCCTTTAACATCAGTTCAGTACAGAGCTTGAAATGTTACAGCCCCATACCCAGCCACATCTGCTAATCAGTTTCTAAGGGGAGACCAGAAGCATGTTAGTTAAAACTGCTTGTGTCAGTCCTAGCGATAGACCATAATAACTTCCTGCCTCCAGAAAGCTCTCCAAAACATACAAACCATAATGAAAAACTCTGCTTTTTCACCTTGGTGTCACAAAACCACCAGAAAACCAAAGTAAGACCCTTAATTATTCACAATCAGTGGTGCTGCAAAGCAGCATTGCCAGGAGGCTGGGAAGTCCAGGCTGCCTTCCCCAGTCACACCACAGAAATGCATCTTTGCTTGAAGACTCTGGCATGTTTCCTTCCTTCCTTCCCTGCAGACAGCAAGCACCTGCTGCCAGCTGAGAGGAAAAGCAAACCTCACTGTGTGCAGCCACATCCCTCACCAGCTTGCCTGCAATACCAACCCAGCCTATGTTACCTCCTGACAGGTGAACACCCACAAGCCAAAACTGCACCAAAATCAAGCCCATCTTGTCCCAGCACAGGCACACGAAGAGTTGGTTTGATGACTCTTACAAAAGCAGTGGCAGAAATACCAGTTCTTTTGCTGAAGGCAGATGTGGAGGAGTGCATGGACACTCAAGGTAGACAGCGGTTTATCAGGGTAATAGGGTGTGTCACTAAAGGAAGTTAATTCATTTCAGTTCACCGCATCAACACCAATATTAAAAACAAAACAACAAAAAAATTAAAAAATCCTCAAAGGGAAAGACAAATATCCATGTTCTCTGCCTCTCTCTGCCCAGTCCTGTGCCAGGCTGCCACAACACGACATCCTTCACCAAAGATCCTTCCATGCCTTTTGCATATTTCTTCCCCTCCCTTCTGGCATCCTCTTCCCTGTTCTTCCTCGAGCCATCCACACCCAGCAAGACTTTCACAGAAGATTCACTTTTCCTTGAGGTCCACAAACACACCAAGTAAGCAGGTAATTAAAATCTCCCAGCAATTTGTGCAGCCTTTGTTTTAAACTTATATACTTCCTTTATAATTCAGGAATCTAAACTATATTAATAAGTAACTTGGGGCATACAAGAACAGCCATAGAATTTAGGTGTTGCTGTCCTAGGTGGAATTGAGCCAAGTGAGGAGACTGCTATCACCAGCTCCTTACGAGACATTACCACCCACTCAGATGTGTATGAAAAAATTGTGCATAATCAACTAAATCACGTAAAGAAGTCTCAAAAACATCACAGATTTGTTCAAACTGGCGACAGCAATACATCTTGCTTTGGCTTGACTCAACCAGGGAAATACATTAAGCTAAATCTAAGACATACTGAAACTGAGCTATGACTGTTACACAAAATCTGTACTGTTCTAAGTTTTTATAAAGACTTTAACTGGTGTGGGTCTGCGTGTGACAACATATAAATTACTGGAAACAGGGACTGTTGGTATTTATGCATTGCTCACCTCTAAGGTGTCCTTACAGTAACAGTGAGCAGCGACCTCAGCTCTGCGGTGCTGCTGGCCCGGAGGGTTCACAGCAACGCGGGTGTTCTGGAACAGTCACGACCCGGGGGCACGGCGGAGATCCCCGCGGCGCCTTGGGTGTGTGCCCCTGCCCTACGCTTTGTTCCTGGCCCTCCCAAACCGCCTGACGCCCCCCGCGCACGGCACCACGGCACACCCGCTCTGTACATACATGCACACACGCGGGACGAGGCGGGTCCGGGTGCCGCTGCTCCGAGCTACCCCGCCGTCAGCAGACCGAGGATGAGTGCAGCACAATCCCCACCGAGCTCCCGTCCCCGCAGCTCCGCTGCGACCGGCCAGCAGCGCCCGAGCCAGAACAGGGAGCGCGGGCGGCAACTGCCACTCACCTCCCCGGGCCAGGCCGGGNCGGGCGGGGCCGGGCGGGGGCGGCTCCGGCACCGCCCCCTGACCGCCCCTCTCAAACCGGCGCCCCTTACTCGGAGGCCCCGGGTGCCGCCGTGAGGCGGGGTTTGCTGCTCGGCGGGGCGCTGGGCAGCTGGTTCCCGGCCGCGGTAGCGGAGAGGACGGGGTGCGCTGGCCCTTCCGGGTGTTGAATTCTGAGCAGCCCCTCGCCTGGAACGCCCTGTGGGAAGCAGAGCCCCTCCGTGACACGGGCAGCCAGGAGGGTCAGCCATGTCCTGGGCGGCATCAGGGACAGCATCGCCAGCTGCGCAAGGAANAGCCGGCCCTCGGTGGGCGCGGCGGAGGGCGACGCAGCCCCGAGTACCCCGGCCCGCTCCTTCCCGGCGCGCAGGCGGCGCTGACGGGGACAATGACCGCCGCAGCACCGGCTCCCCCTGCCCGCAGCACCGGTCCCCGCCCCCTCGCCGGGCCTCACCAGGCCCCGCCGCGGCCGTGGTGCCACAGCCGGCCCAGCACTCACCGCCTGCGGCGCCGCTCCCNAAAGATGTCAAAGGGTCTAGAGGAGAAACTGTTCAAGGAGTGGCTGAGCTCACTTGGCTAGTTCAGCCTGGAGGAAACCTCGTTGTGGTCTACAACTTCCTAGTGAGGGGAAGTGGAGGGCCAGGCACTGATCTCCTCTCTGTGGTGACAGTGTCAGAACCAGAGGGAATGGCCTGAAGTTGTATCAAGAGAGGCTTAGGTTGGATATCAGGAAGAGGTCCTTCACCCAGAGGGTGTTTGGGCACTGTAACAGGCTCCCCAGGGAAGCAGTCACAGCACCAAGCCTGATAAGAGTTCAAGAAGCACGTGGACAATGCTCTCTCAGGCACATGGTGTGGTTGTTGGGGCTGTCCTGTGCAGGGCTAAGAGTTAGACTCAGTTCTTCTGGGTCTCTTCCAGCACAGAATATTCTGTGGTTCTGGGACACTTCTCAGTGCCCCTTGGGCCGAAGGAGCAGCTGGCAGCTCCTGTGCCCGGCCAGGGAGGGCCGGAGTGGGACAGGCCCCAAGGACCTGGGTTTGCTGGGCAGCATCACAGTCCTGGCCCTTTCAGTGGTCTTGGTTGCACTGTAGTAGGTCAGGCAGGAAAGGCTGGACCGAAGCCTCCCCGAGGCCAGACGGGGCCAACCCTGCAGCTGCACCCACCGTGGCACTGTCCCCAGCCCACAGCTGAGGCAGCTGTGCCTCCCATGTCCCCAGGCTGCTGCTGCTGCGAGGGTCGAGGAGCCTCTCAAGCTGTCAGGTAGTGCTCTCCAAGAGTTTTTGCAAGTTGCTGGAGTTCCCATCAGAACATGCACTACAGGATGGCAGCATTCTCCTTGCCTGGGATCGGATCAGTCCCAGTGGCGTGAAGGCTCTTTAGGCTGCATTAATTCCTTCGATTGCCAGTCCTGATAGCCAGCAAGCCCAACAGGTTTGGTGTCAGTTTTTCCTTCAGGAGCTATAAACAACAGAATCACACAGGGAACATACTGTAACCCTTTCAAAACAAAGTATCTTCTTATGGCTGAAAACCACTCAGAAATAGATGTACAGACCACACAAAACCAAGGAGACACTGACGCTATCTAGATTGCATTGGCATTCAAGGCTGTTGGCCAAGGATCTTGAATACTACTTTGGTGCATTGTCAGATCAACTCATTAATATAAATTTGATTCAGCACAGATGCAGGCACACAATTCTGTTTTAGCCCAAGCAGGGTTTGATGCTTGGTTGGTTTTGTATTTTTACAGTATCTAAAGGAAGACTGGTGACACCTGATACAGTATCATTACAACTGCAAAGGCAGGAGATATCTGATCTGGTGTAAAGCTTACCAAGTTAACCTTGTCAACATTTTTTTTGTAAACAATTTAAGCCAAAAGAAGAACCAGACTCATCACCCTGTGTTACAGTCTTGACATTTTTGATCCAGCTGAGAGCCATAGTGTTGCATTTACTCTGTCATCAAGCCATGGTCTAAAAAGGGTGAAGTTATATTCACTGAATAGAGAGTGGAGAGGAAGGGTTCCTTACTCTTGGCCCCCTTAAAGGGATGGTCTCAGTTTCCTTGTGTTTTGAAGACCAGTGTGAGCTGCCGACTTTGGCTGTTCTTTGGACTGTCAGCTGCTGACGTCTTCCTGTCCTCCTTTATGGGACTGATCTTTCAGCAGTGCATTATCTTCAATTTCATGTCTTCTCAAGCCTGGGGGCTGTAGGTGGGACTGAAGGATCCCTTGCTACAGCTATCAATCCATTTGCTGTTTTTGTCTGCAGGATCCTGTTTGGTTCTCTGTGGACTCAAATGCAAGGAACCTCACATTACTGCTGTATAAAAGAATTTTCTGCATTCACCAAAAAACCTTGAAATTCTCATATAAAATGGTAAGATTATTTTTAAATTTAGTTGTAGCATTTTCCCAGTTAAAATGGACTACAGAAGATTTAGTGACCCATAGGGCACAGAATTACAGTGGCAAGCTGCACCAAACAACACTTGCTTCCTCTTTCCTGTGCTGGAATTTTTGTTAATAGAAGCTCAGGATGAGAACCGGATCAGTGAGCTTTAGATGGAGAAAGTGAGACTGAAGCAGAGATGCCATTGATCTGCACTTTGCCAAAAAACCTGGTCCAGCCTGGGTGGCTCAGCCAGATAAGGTGCAGTCCCAGTTTGACATACATGGAAATATGTGGGATAATCACTGTATAGGCAGCCACCGTTTCATTATAAAGATTCAGAAAGTTGAACTAACAGTAAAAAAGATTTGGGTTTATTCCCTGCTTCAGCTGGTGTAATGGTTTGCCTGACCTCTGCATGTAGGGGGCTACCTCTGCACTGAGACTTAAAACTAAGCAGACTTGAAACAAAAACTGAGCTCTTAGACAGCCTCTGTGTGCATAGGATAAACTTCTACATGACATAAAATAAATTATCAAATTTCATTATCAATCTCAGGTACGTTGAGGTTGACAATGAAATTTGATAATTTGTCTTGCCATCAAGACTACCTTGACGTTGCCTCAGATGGTCTTGATCCAACAAATATCTATGGATAGCAGGATGTATACTGCCCTGATGGATAGTAAGCACACAAGGATCTCCATGGTTAGGACCATGTAGTCTAAGTAAAAAACAACTCACACATACTTTATGAGTTAAATTAATATTTAAATCAGTGTCTATTAGTAGCTCCACAGCATCATTATTCTCCACCTCTAAATTGGGAAGGCTATTCTATTGCACAAGACTTGGCAATTACTGCTTATTAAGACTAATTATTTTAATCTATTTCCATGTTTTATTTCTAATTAAGCATCATTAGAATAGAGAATCTCTTTCATATTCCTTTAATGCTTAATTTAGTAAACATTCCCTTTGGAAAGAGCACAATTGTGGTTTGCATGCTAAATACTTGGAAATGATGAATGGAAGTTACCTAAAATTCAAAAGCAGGAACCAGCCCTTGACAGCAGACAGATCTTATGGATCTGTTCTTTCAACATTTCATTTTCCACATAAAATGTTACTCTTGGCACTGACTTTTGCTGAACCATATTATGCTAATTAAAAAAAAAAAATAAAACATGTCCTTGATTGCTGGCAAGGTCAGGCACAGAAGCAGGCAGAGAAAGAGGAATGTGCTCCACAGGCTGTGCTGGGGAGCATCACCTGGACTTTCCTGCAATGCCAGGGCTGACTACCACAGCAGTTGCTGCTGAACACCTGCTCTCCACTGAGTTGCACCAGAAAAACAGTAGTGTGTCAGGGACAGCATTAAAACCTTGTTGTAGGAGTGGCTGGGCTTGTTGTCATACACAATTCATTTTGGTGTCTGCAGACAGAGCCTGTCAATGGTGGTAGTTAAAAGGGGAAAAAGCATCATGGAACAGTGAGAGAGGGTCTGGTGGAGTCAACACCCACAAGATGATTTTGATCCACCATCAAGAACTGCTGTCCAAGGTTAAATCATGGTTTTACCAGGCAACCTCTCATAATACCTAAAGGGAAATGTTTTCTTTGTACTTCACTATCTTGTTATGCCTCCTGATTAGGTTTGCATGGCTTCATTAACTTGGATCTTTGCTTCTGGAGGAGTTTCTTCTTCCACCTCTCACTCTTCCCTACCCATTAGTGCAATCAGGCACTTTTTAATAAAAATTCTTTCACCAAATCACAAAGTACGTCTCCTGTTATGAAATGAGAGTGAGCTGCCTAATTCTTTGCAGGCATGTTGGTTGTTTGCTTCTTCTAATGATAGTAATAAAAAAATTCTATCATTCAGTGGAACAAAATTAGCTAAACCTCTAAGTCCCCAGCAAGGGAGTATCAGCTCTCTCCCTTAATTTATAAAAAATTAGACACTGGGGTTTAAGTCAATTTCTGAGGTTATTTGTCAAAGGAACTTCAAATCTGTAATACCTGATGCAGACAAGAAAAGAATTTGTTCGAGAATGAAGCAATAACCCCCAAAATACAGTCATAAGAACTTTCTTTAACAGTTTTCTGCGAAACTATGATACTTTTTTCAGTCTAGGCTCAAAGCAACAGATAACAACTCCTTCATTGAGGAAATATGTCCTACATTCTTTAGCCTTGAAATTTAAGGAAAGCTAGAAAGCAATTGTTTAATTAAAACCCGAAGGAATGTGAGAGGATGACTAACTGCATGACTTGGCTCCGATAGCATCATCAAATCACTCTTCAAAGAGAGCCTCCAGCAAGCCTGGGCTCTCATGACGTAACAAAGCCAGTGTTTTATTTATAAGGTTATCGCGGCTTTCCTGTACCAACACATGAAAATGAGCCATTGCTGCTGGGCATACAGCCCGTGTGAACTTGGTAGCGTTCTGGCAACATACCAGCAAAAACAATCTCAGTGTGTGAACTAATACCAATGTGTGATATAGAGGAAGTAAGAGGATTTTAAAAACAAAGGCTTTGAGCCTATCATCCAAGTGGCCACAGCAGATGAATTTGAGGAGAAAGGCAGATGCGCAAAAAGGCTGCAATTCTTTGCTTGTGCAAGAACCAGGTCTTGGAAACATGACAGAGGAGAAATGGCAGTAACACAGCAGAATGAAAGTCTGACTGAGGAGAGAGAAAATTTCAAAATGTCCAGTTTGAGACAATATTGTCATGGGGCATGACTGACACTGATTTGCCTTAGGAATTTAATAGTAATTATGTGGTAGCAAATATGTGCAAAGTGTCTTCAGTGACTGTGATCTTCACCCATTCATCAGCTCATTTATTTGCTAAATCCACCAGGAGTTTCATTTGCTACAGGACACCTGCCCTAAAGCCCAACACTGGCATAAATGAACCTTGTAAAACTGTAGGTTAGAAATGCAAATGAAGAACTTCTGACCCAGTCTTCAGCTGGGGAAGTTTTAGCCACGTCTGACCAGGACTGTACTGTACCTGTTGCCCATGCCAGCAGGGTTTCAGTGCTGTCCCTGACACACTACTGCTCACAGTCTTTGAAAGACTCCTTGGACTTCTGTTTCTCTGCCAGCTGTGGGGGTGGCAGTCTTAGTCCAGGAACTGAGAGAACAAACCCCTTTCAGCAGGCAATGGCCAAAATTTGTATTCTTTCGAATGTCTGTATTTAAACTAATAAGAGGTTTAAGAAAAAAAGAGTAAAAATTATTCCTGATTGAGATTTCACACCAGGAAAATTAGAAGTTACTCCATAGAATTTGGTGGTATAAACCCCCACAGCTTTGCATATTTAAGGTGCTAAAAATGATATTTCATTCAATGCTGCCATCTGTATTTTAAAAGAGAGGTTACTCTGAAAAGGGATGTGTGTGCACGTTAATATGGTGTTATAGGTATTATCCTGATCCTGCTTACTGAGTTTGGTGAGAGGGGCTATTATTTCTAGAAAAAAACCATAAAATACTGACAGAGTAGTTTCCCTGATTCTGAACATCTCTTACACAATTTTTTTTCTTCAGTTATGCTATTTTATGTCCATGGGTCAATTATTGTACAGTGTCAATCACCTATAATTGTAATGGACTTCAAGTCATTCTTTGTAGGCACAGCAAGATCTAAAGTGATATGCAAAGCTGCTGGTTTAAGCTATTTATGTAGCTATTTTAAAAACTTAGAGAAAGGACTTCCTAGAGCATGCAGTTCATTGCTTACTGCTCTTTCTATTCATTGGATCTCTCCTCCATCATAGTTGGTTTTTCTCTGGAAATCATTAAGGCTTGATTATAGCAAGGATACACATCTATTTCTGTAAAGCTCCCAAGTGAACATGACATGCTATCTTCCAGAGCCTCTATTTTGATCCTGAAAATTGCAGGCCTCAGGTAATTTATCAAACCTGCTAGTTTAAAAACATTACTAAGCTCAGTCTTGAATAATCAAAATGCCATAAAACATATACAAACTGCAGAGCAAACAAGGCTATGGGAAAAAAACAAGTATCTAAAATTCTATTGATCAAGAAATCATTTTCTTATACTTTAGGTAATAATTTTTAAAGCTTAAATTTCTCTTAGAGTTTCTGCCTGCAGATTTAAGGACTTTGCCACTTCACATGCTTCAAAAAAACATGTTAAATTGGAGTAAACAGCATCACCTACTCTTCAGCTGTAGGACATCATAAAGATAAGGTAAATGATTGATGGGATAAAAAAGTGGGGGAGAAATGAACATTCTGGCTCATGGTGTTCTGGACTGGTATTCCTGCACTAACAGCAATAACAAAAATGCATCTGAGTATTTTGAGTTTTCTGTTACTTCTAAGTGTATGTATTCTGAAGAGATTGAATTTAAAACCTGCTTTCCTGAAGATTAACAAGAAAATCCAGAGAAAATTGCATTCAGTCATAATATACAATATATTTTCCAGATTTTAGCATAGTGGCTCAGCAGTAATAATACACTTTCCAGAATTTAATACTGAAACTGAAAATCAGCATCCCCAAAGTCAGATAACTGCCCTTTCGGTCTTTTGCACACCTATAAACAGTGGCAGCATAGGTGAACCACCACTCTTCACGCTGGTTTTGGAGGCAACCAACAGTCTGAACATTATCCTGAAATGACTTTTTTCAGTTTCTACCTTGTTCTTGAATAGGGAGGGAGAAGAGAAAAGTAAGGCAGAAGCCCCACAGGTCACTAAATCAGGAAAAGGAGCAGCATATTACCACTGGTTCATTTGTGCTGCTTACAGGACAGCCTCCCTCTTGTGCAGGACACAGGCCAGGCTTAGAGAAAACAAGATATAAACTTCAGAGTCTAGATTTCAGCTCTTGAAAATTTACCTACCTACATTTTAATACACTTTAAACCTTAATGGGAAGGATGTCCTTCTAGAGTTTCCAGGCTGCTGTGCAGCACTGAAGCCCAGTTATCCTGGGACCTCAGGCTTCTCCAACCAGCATGATCAATGCTAAAAGCCATTGTGCTACCTTGGGCAGTAGAAGAGCTGCAGTGCCACACTAGCAATGCCTGGAACAAGAGCAGGGTGGTGGCAGGGGCACCTGAGCTGCAGATGCTGTCAAGCTGGGACAGAGGTGGGGTGGGAAGCAGGGAAAGGTGCTGCTCTCTTTATGCCAGAGAGAAGATCCCCATCCTGCCAGCCAGCGTAGCAATCTGTGCTATTTCTGCAGCTTTCTGCACACATCTCATTTGTACAATTAAAGGAGAGAAGATGATTCCCCCCTGCTTCTAGCTGTTCATCACCAGATTGAAATACAGCCTGGGAGTCCAGATCCACCCCTCACTGATGCAATTTTATTTTGAAATTAAATCCCTGGGAGACAAGAGGTCCAAGGCAAGCTCTGGGTGCCATTTCCCAGGGCAACACCATGGAAAGTGCTGAACCTAATCAGAAAGCTACTGGGATGCCCAATTATCTCACAGGTGTTATTTATCTATTAGAAACTTACTAATAGTTGTATCAAATAACAGCAGAAAAGCTCTGTCAAGCACTTGTGTGACTCACTAGTGATCCTTTGCTGCAGTTGCAAGACCATTGACAAATTCAAAGTAAAGCTCTTTGCACAGTCTTGATTCACAACAGCAAACACTGGGTTGGTGCTGCTATGAAGAAGTTAGATCATCAAAAGCAAAAAGAAGGAATTTAACCCCTCAGCTGACAGCACCTACTCCAGATATTCAGCCAAATTTGAGAAGTTACATCTGAAAGCAAATATAAAGGTTAATACACAATTTCTTCACCAATACTCACCTTGTTTCCTTCAATCTTAGCAAATAATCGAGTGGACAAATAACATGAATGTTTCAGGAGTCAATACAAATAAAATGAACTGTCACCATGGAAAGTATTAATATACTTCATAATACAAAGAGATTGTCTCATTTGTAATTTTGACTGAAGTGATGATTTAAAAAATATATATTAAAAAAAATTCCCCTCAGCGTTTCACTAGTGAACTATCAGCAACTGCAGGCTGGTTGCTTTCCAAGCAGCACTGCACATAGCTTGAAGAGAAGTTCAGCATTTATGTCACGGGCACTCTTACAGAACAGGTCTTGCACACTAAACAGAACAGTGTCTACTTACCACAGCTCTCAAGTTTTCTTTTGCTGATTTTCTTTGCCAGAGAGCAGAGGCTGGAGCTGCACACAGGCCCCTATACTGTCACCAGCCCTCTGGATGCCATAAATAGGAGTCCTCACCTTAAGGCTCTTTGGCCACCAGCCTGCACTTCCTCAGTTATTGGCAGGACCTCAGAAAGCAAATGAATATATGGCAATGGGAACAACGGTGAAATATTCTGAGGCTTTGACAACCACTCCTTCATTCAGTATTATACCCTCCTTCAGAAAATACCTCAGAACAAATTAACATATATGTATTTTTAAATCACTCATATTGTTGTGGGAATAAAAAGCGCTAAGAAACAAGTCAGATTCATAAATGAAAATGTATTTCACCTTTATACATGCTATACAGGTCATGCAAATACAGAAATCTACAGGTTATACAATGACACCATAATAAAATATGACATTTGTCAAACACAATGTATTACAGCAAAACAAACTGTTTCTGTTTGTTTATTATTTAGGAAATAGATGAAGGACTAATTTGGAAGACACAGTACCATGCTACAGCTTACTGCACAGTCAAAAGAAAGTATTTCTTTGAAGTATACTAACATAAATAGAGCTGGGTTGTAGTAGGTATGATTTTTTTTAGGCATTGCACATCATGTCACTGGTTACTTTCCCACTGCTGACTTTTAAGAGCACAAGAATGGTGCTACCACTGAGGTCAATCTACACTGTGAACTCTTACACGTGAAAAAAAAAAAAAAAGAAAAAAAGAAAAACCTCCCCCCCATCCCAAGTTTTCATGTCTTTTGTGTTAGTGTCCAAAGAGAGTTGTATTTATAATTTATTCTTATAAGGGACTGGACAAAATGTCCTTAAAGCAGCACCTTATCTAGCATAAAGGTTCAGCAACAGAAATAAAGTTAACACTGTATGGCACATGACGTCCCAACCGTGTACATCTTGATGTGGACTGTTCCAGACAGATGTTTACAGCACGTTAAGGGCCCCCAGTGTTCCTGGCATGCATTTTGGCCTTTGTGTTTCTGACACTCACATATTGTTTTGCTGCTGACCAAATCCCATTTTGTTGAGCCTACAGGAAGACAAAATACTTCTCTGTGTGATAGAAAGCCTGCTGGTATCAATCAAGTGTCTGCATATTCAAAGGTTAACGTGTCACCCTCCTGATCACTCACTTGGATCTACTACAGCTATACTACAAATCTATTAAGGGGTTACACTTGGCATTTTGCCTGCTTTGCTTACAAGTGTTACACAAATATGATTTTAAACACAGTTGACAGCTGCTCCCAAGACTAATTAATATTAACCAGTAAGTGCCACTAATGACTAAAGGTGTCAACATAATCATAAAGGGATAGTTCCCACACTCCACAGTCAACAAGAAGGCTCTTTTGATTCCAGCAGCTACATGTTTTTCAAGCCTCTTCAGCTACTGTTTTGAATTACACACCTCATAGAAGTTGCCAATAACTCCTTATTAAAGACAAAAAAAGATAGGCACAAAACTAAAGTACAGTATATTATTTTGTTTCAATGCACTGGGGCAAACCCCATCATTATTTACAAGAAAAAGATGTCTAAATGGATGTATGATCAAGCTTAGGAAAGAATTATTTAAAAATAAAATGCACAGGTAAAAATCACAGTGAAGTGTTGAGATGAATTTCAAATTAAAGAAGAAATAAGTGCTTTGTTAGCAGCTAAAGCTCAAATTCTAATGCACGCTCCATCTTCCCTGAAACATCAAGGCTCTAGATCATTGGTTTCTACCAAAAGCAGCCAGTTATTCAACATATACCCTGGGAAGACAAGTTATATTCAGCTCTGATTATTGAAATCCAGTGTTCAAGGACTGCAGAAGCTTTTTCAAGTGACAAGCTCATATTTTACTGCCAGTAGCATCACAGGGATATATATCCTCCAGAAATTGTTACCTCTGTCAATTAAAGAGAGAGAAGAATATCAAGTCAGCTACACAAGTTAGATGACCTCAGTTTTGTAATTTAGAGAATATACTCCTCCAAAAAACCTGACTATGGCTTTGTACTTTCAAACTGTCACTGAAGCCTACCATGTGTTTATACTATGCTGGCTTTTCAGGGTATGTGATTCTACACTGCAAGTTTTGCAGCAGCAATAACTACCATGGCCTAGACTGGCACAGCTTTTAACTGTTTTCTTCATGTAAATAGGCTCCCAAGATATACAGGAAAGGTACTGTATTAATGAAGAAATTCTAGATGCCTAAAGGAAATGTTTCCATTTACCAGATACTTGTGGTTGCTATGATACAGTCAGTTTACACATGATGCCAATTTACAGGCAGCTGCAAATCTCAAAGATTATGTTGAATTTCAATACTTAGGAGAACAGTTTTCTTTCTCTCTCCACACTGCTGTGTACAACTGCTGCAGTATTCTGGGAACCTAGTAAGTAATCACAGCAATTTATCATACCCAAGATGTTTATCACAATACTGTACCTGTATCTGTTCTGCTGTAAAGCGAGGCTGTCAACAGATAGAATTAAGTGTATTTTCCTGTCCCGGGCTGTTAAATCCCTCAATCAAGTTTTTGTTACAGTCATCTAGGTTAAGGGTATCACTGGACATCTTGGAGTAGGTAGCTTGGCCTGTGAAATCCAAGAGGTCTTCAAGAGCCTTGGCATTACTCGTCCCATTTTGGTCCAAAGAAACACCTGGCATGAGTTCGTTCATGGGTGAATATTCAGGGATAGAGATAAGTTCTTCTTTTGAAACCGGGCTATACGAAAGATATGGGAAGAAAGACACAGAGTAAGAGGTGTACAACTTTGCATTAAGCTACAAGCAAATTAATCCTCTGACTGTTCAGAAACTACCACTCAGTTTAGACAGCTGCAGCAAGCTTTTACCTAAGAGAATGTCCTAATCCAAAGAGAAAAGATATTGTCCTGTTCAGGATGGAAGGTCATACCTAACCAGTATCCCTTAATGATTAAGGTTTGTGACAGTTGTGTGACATGAGCACTCATCTCCTAAACCCACAGGTCTGACAGTTTACTGAACTGAGTTTACTGATCATTATTTCGGTCCCTGCACCATTCCTTTACCTAAATGTTAGTGCATCTTTCACATTACTGTCCTGATCCTGCACACACTTACTTAAAGCACATACATTTCAAAACTTAAGTAAAAAGTTATTTCTTAGGACCTTATGATATATTTCATACACAGAAATCCCATAATTAAACTTAGGAAATGCTGCAACCAGCTGCTTTACTGAGACTAGCAAGGCTAGTGCATTTTAGTTTGGAGAAGAGAAGGCAGAGGAAGGCTTTCACAGATATTTTTAAAACCATTTTGTGGTGGTGAATGAGTTGAAGGCAAAAATATTGTGCATGAAATCCTACAACACAAAATGTAAGTGGTGTCCAATGCCACCAGTAAGAAACTGGGTTTAACAGGGATTAAAGAACATAATCTACCCAGTGAGACTGTACTGTACAGACTGCTTCCAGATGAGGTCCTAGACACAAACACCAGCTGATTAAAAAAAAAAAAGAGTGGGATAAGCTCATGGGCAACATGTCAACCAGTGGCCACTTAAAAGGCCAAGGCAGACTTGCACCCTCAAGGCTACACTTCAGTAATCTTGGATTGCAGGAAGTGGTAGGCTCAGGTGCTCTCCCTCGCTGGTTTTTCTTACTGATACTCTCTGAGACCAAATAATGGGCTACACAGTCTTCTGGCTGGTCCCAGCAGGGCATTTTCTATATATTTATGCCTATTTGCTGGAAATACTGAGACAATATGAGAGGTTTAACTGGCTTACTGATTAAGGGAGAACAGTATAAAAATTCCATGTTTAAAATTCAGACCTAGGTTCTACTTAGCAGCCTTAAATTAACTGCCTATATATATAAATATGTAAATTAAAAAAATTAATATTAAAAATCCTTCTTTTCTGCACATCCTCCCATCAATTAAACCCACAAAGTTATTTACTGATTTCTACTTGTTAAGTACTTAAAATTCTAAGTCCATTATTTTCTTTATTCTGTTTGCATGGAGGCAGAAATGCTCATGTATCACAGCTATGCAGCCAAATTAAAAAAGGGTGATATCAGAACAGTATCTACAGCACTTGTTGTCACAAAACTATCTGAAAAGTTTGGACAAACTTGCATGGAATCTGTAAGTAAGGACTGTGGAAGGATTTCAGGATTCCCTCCCCCAAAAATGTGAGAGTGACATGAGGTTCTGTGGCTCTTGTGTCAAACACCCAGGAGCATCCTGGCAGGAGCAGAACACACCCAGTGCACATCCAGCTGCCACCAGGGGTGGGAAAGTGGTAAAGTATTAACAAACAAACAAACCCCCAAATCCTGTGTCTCATATGAATTCCACAACCCTCTTGGTAGATCCAGTCTGTACCTCACATCCATGGACTGGACCTCATCTGTTGAATCTTCCATGCTGTTAGATTTCCCATCAACAGCTTCCAGCTGAATAAGTCCTGAAACTGACTTCAGTCCATTAGCAACTACATCTTGGGAAGGGATGACAGAAGCAGCACTTTCTAAGCTTTTATTTTTCAGGCAGGTTGCCAATCCATTGATCTCTATAAAAGAAAGTCAGAAATTATGACAGTAAAAACTTTGTTATTTAAATAGTTTTAAGTTATAGACTGAGTAGAAAGGAAGACTGACAATGCAGTAGACTCAGTTTAATCCATGACTCATCATACTATACTGTCATTCCTCTATTCCACTCCAAAACTGCTCTTTATGCTATATCTTTTAAATTTGAGGAAACAGGAAGAGAATGTTTTATCTTCTATATCATGTACTAAGAACCTTACCCTATAAAAGTAAACAAAATATAGATAAATGCCAGATATGTATATTTTATTTAAAAATCCTTTAAATACATAGGCTTTTTTTAATGAAGTCAAATTAAATGTAAGATTTAGAGTCATACTATAAAAAGCTTGGTTGTGTGCAAAAATTTTCTACCTACAAAATTTGAAGGTAGGTTGCAGCATCAAACACACTGGCAGATTAGAACTTTTCATTTACAAAAATGCTACATCAGGTACTAAAATGGAGGAGAAACTTTATTCTACTTTTGCTTAAGTGGCAAAGCAAAGCCGTCTCCAGTTTCTAACATTTGTCACTGATGCAAATGTAGCTGTTCTTTTTGAGATGAAAGCAAAGAACTTATGATAATACACAGTGCTCTGCCTCAGATCAAAAAAATCTGAAGAGATTCAACTGTGAAAATAGGTCAGAAAAATATGGCAATTTTTACCTGGCTGGTTGAGAACAAGGGCCTTTGGTTGCTTTTCCACATTCAAAGTTGATGGGATCTCCAGTTTTGGCTCTTCCTTCTGAAATCAAGTAATGACTCAGCTGTATTAGAGGGAGGACTGTAACCTTCATGAAACCAATGGAACTTAAAAACTTGTGAGACTGCCCAGGGCCACAGGGTGACAAAGATCATCAACAGCAAGACAGGACACTTTTTCCCTTTTTAGTTAGGCATAGCTTTTTTTTTTTAATTAAAAAAGAAAACATTCTCTGAAAGTGACTGAACAGTTTCCTTAGTAGATGAGAAATGAAAACCTAACTGTCACTTCTTAGCTGGACACAGCTGCCTTCTTTTCAATCCCACATTCCTGACAGGCATAACAAAGAGAGCTCAGTAACTAATTCACTGGCTGGAACAAAGCAGGAAGGCACATCAACAGCAGTAAACTTTACAGCTCCAGCATGCAGGAATGGGCTGTTGCCCCTTGCTAGGTAGTGAGGGGGACAATTACCCTACGGGCAAAGGCTGTATGAAAGCTGTGTCTCTGTAGCAGTGACTGTGGCACAGCAACAGTGACTCTCAGTTTGAAATGAGACCCCTAAAATTTGGGTCTAGAGTGCACCTAAGTACACTTGCTAACACGGAACTACCCTAGAGTTTAATTTCCACATATGATAATAAAGCAAAACAAAAAAATTCTGCAACCACATACTGTTTCATACCTTTATCTCTGGGGTTTCACTCTTCCTTGTTCTCTTCATTATTTCATCTATTCTCTATAAATCAAAATAAATTTGAGGATGAGATCACAGAATATGTAGCAAAAGAGACAGGGGAAAAAAACACAAAGAACCTTTTCTTTACTGTCATGAGATCCTCTCTGCCTGTCTTGAAAAAGGGAGAACAAAAAAGAAAAATAAAGAAAAATAAATATAGAAAACATCTTGCAGCTGGCTTTAACCTATCAGACCTTACAGAACGTGACTTTCTCAGCAGATGCACTTTAGAAACAAGTATTTTTAATACCAGGTGTTTGCAGCTATGAGTTATGCTCAGTTCTGGAACAAGACATTTGTTTAAAACCAACAGTGGTTATTTTAATCTAGCTGCTTTTCCAACTATTTCCAAAAAGTTCATTTAAAAATAGTTAGCCTTTTTGGAATAGAAGAGCAAAATGAAATATCTGAAGTTATTCTTGCTGGAAATGTGTAAGGCATTATCCTAAAATACTTTTGTTTTCCTTCTTTCTTCATTAAAAACGAAATTATTTGAGTAAAACTCTTTGGATTGATAGTCTAATCTGCAACTGCAACATGCCTCCAGTTCAGTGGTGAACAGTTTAAAACATATTGGAATAACATATATGGATAGATGACCTTTTGTAACCAGACAGGGGTTCTGCAGCTGTTCTCTTTCCTGCCACACAGCTGTAAACAAAGCTGATTTATGCAGCTGCAGCCTTTTCTGTGTGCATGAGTGCCCAGACAATCCTGCTCCTTTGCATAATGCAACCAGAGACAGCCAGGTGGGGGAAAAGCTGTTTGTTAATCACAAACCTTCTCAATTAATGACACAGAGCTTTCGTTGAGTAAGTTTTAAACAAAGTCACTCATGTTTCTCAGTAGTTAGTGATGTCCTGGGCTGGGCAGCAATTGACATTTGCCTTGGCATGCCATTCCCTGTTTGTCTCAGGCATTTAACCTTTCAGGTAGAGGCTGGCTCTGTGTTTGCTTAGTGCCTAGTAGAAAGTCCTTTGCCTCAGGCAATTCCATTTTGTTGTCCTGTTCCCCTAATAGGCAAGTAAAAAATACTAAGTTTGGCATAACTATTCACCTCTAATCCCTCCAGATTATTGCTAGTAGATACTACTGAGTGCTTCCTGGGTTCTGTATTTAAACAAGAAGTGAAACAATTATCCTGAGATGCAAATACCCACCTTCTTCCGCTCCAGCCTTTCTTGCTCAATTTGCTGCATAATTTGTTCCCTTTCAAGACGAAGTTGCTCAGCTGCCTCACGAGCTTTGACTTCTGCTTCTTCCCTCTAATCAAAATGTGCAAAATATGTTAGGGCCATTATTTATTTCAAGCAGACTACCAAATATTACGAAGCATTTTTTTACATGTACAAAAATTTCACATTTCTGTTTGCTATTATACCTGTTTCTCAAGTTTGGCTTGGAGTTCTTTTTCTTGCTTTTCCTTTAGCATTTGTTCTTCCTCAGCTCTTCTCCTGGCTTCCTCTTCTGCCTTTTTTCTAGCTGCCTCTTCTTCACGTTTTCTTTCCTCCTCCTTCTTACGAGCTTCTTCTTCCAGACGAAGTCTTTCTTCTTCTGCCTTTCTTTTCTGCTCTTCTCTTTCAAGCCTGCAAAAAATGTAACAGAATGTTTAAAAGGCTTCATCTTGTTTAGTATGCATTCTATTGTATGTACATCAGTAACTGATAACACATGCATCAGCACATATTTTCATGAAAGATGCCAGGATACAGTGAAGACATTGAGCACATGCTCAGAATTCACGTTGCTATCAAGCTTTCACTCCCATCTTATTTTTAATGCCTAAAATATTTCATAGAAGTTATAATTTCCATTGAAAAAACATGTGTGATCAAAGAAAACATTTCTGTTCTAATTTCAATTAGAGTGTCAATAATAAAATTAAGTTTCAAGAACAAAGACAACTCTCTTCCCCTGTACTTGACACCCAGAATGCTGGTATCTATAAACAAGCAGCTTCTTTCATCCTTTGCTTCATCTGAAGATAAACAGATGGGATGAGTAGCAGCAAATTGCACAAAACACAGTGGAACCCTGGAAAGAGTGGGCCTAAATTCCACCTGTGTTGTTCCCTGGCCCACTGAGGGACATCAGGCTCCTTAAGAATTGTTTTGTAGGTGATCATTCTTATTATTCTCTCAGGGCCAAAACGGCAGGAGCTGGTCATTCCACTCCCACCCCAGCCAGTGTGTTTTTAATAAGAAAACCCGAAGTTGAATCTAGACATGCAGAGTTAGTGATTTCCTATTAGGGGTTTGAAGGAAGTGCATGGTTTGCTGGCACTTGCAACCGGCATCCCATGCAGAGAAGCACCTCAAAGCCTGTTCCCAAAACAGAGCCAGAACTTCACTGCTCAGACACAGCAACCTTCGTTCTGCCCACACTCAGAGCCCTCAATGCCTGCAGCAGAGTTGGGCAGGAAGATGAACTTCAGGTTAGTTATGAATGATTCAAGCTTTGCCATTTTATGCATATCCCGCTGCTGCAAGACTGTTTCTGCTACATGATCTTGCTCATTTAAAGCCACCTCAAATATATTTTTATAATGTAAAATACTTCAGGTATGTCCAGACTGCAGTGTGTACTACACTTCAGCATGGACATGTTTGAAGTATTGGAAAAAGTAATAGTTTATTCAGGGTTCTTGAAGAGGCCAAATTATTATTTTCTAACTTCACTAATCATAGAGGCTGCAAAAGACACTAATGACATATGAGTCTGAAATTAAAGAAATTAACAAATGCACATAAGCTCCCACTTGATTCCAAAACTACCACAGTTTCAAGCATCTTCAGTGATACAGGTTAAATTATTAGGTAATAACTTTCACAGAGCAATAGAGAGACCTTTCTCGTTCTTCTCTTTCCTGTCTCTCTCTTTCCTCTTGTTCTTTTTGCAGGCGGGCCTGTCGTCTTTTTTCAGCTAGAATTTTTGCAGCTTCTTCTGCATCACTTGTTCCTGCTGTGATCTTCCCTAGGAGAAGACAACCAAGGGTGGAAAGTCAGACAGGGAAAAAAGAGAGTGCCCAGCAACTCCAGGTTCGTACAGAGGCTGAAATGGGCCTGGTTCAGAGCGGCAAGTCACCTTTTTAAAAGCACATTTCAGCATTTTCAGCAGAAAGAAGATGGAATAGAGATAAGGGCAACCCTGGATGTCAGCATTTTCACATCCTCATTAACAAATGCTTTTGGTACATTAGTGAAAACTGTGTATTCACGGGTTCCAGTATGTATCTTTACACATTCTCATAAGCCTGTGACTGAGCAGCTTCATGAAAAGAACAGCTCATCACTGTTTAAAAGTCTCAGGGACCCACGGCATCTTGCACTAACATCTGGCTCACCTTCACTGTTCTCAGCCTTTCCAGCAGAAGGCACATGCTTCTCAGGAGCCACCTGACCCACATCATCAGCCCGTGCTCCTGGGGACTTCAGGTGACTGACATTTTCTTTCTCCTTGTCTGCTTTCTTTTTAGGTGTTTCCTGGCTGAGATTGGAAGTGGCACGATGCTTCACAGGAGAAGCTGGATATTGCTTCGTGTTTTTAGGAGACTGAGGATAAGTCTTGGCAACTGTCCTGATGAGAGAGAACAAAAATCAAACAAGGCCAGATGTTAACACAACTTGGAATCAAACTCCATATTTCTCGTTCTTTCCTATCTCTATCTACAGAGGAGTATCAGCTGTTTTGCACAATACTGAAAAGAACCACCTGGATGCAATCAGAACTTAAAATGCATGGAACTAACGTGGAAGTGCACACGATTACAGAAAATTCTCATTAAAATAAACCAATAACACTGTCTAAGGTCTAGGTGAGAGATAGGAAATTTTGGACTACCTAAACCAATGATTTTAGTAATGGCCATTTAAAAATAATTCCATCAACTTTACTGTTTCTACAGTCCTTCTCAACATGTAAACCAAAGCTATGGCTGCTCTCTGTTTGTAGAAATTATAATGAGCTACAGTGTGCTGCTTTCATCTGAGTACCACCTTGCCAAACGTGGTCTTTTTGTAATACTATCTGATTTTCCAAAAGAGCACCAAATACCAGTCTACACAGAGGTAAGGCTGGGTACTACAGAAAGAGACAGAACTAATCAAACCATTATATTGTCAGCAACACTCTTTGAATTAGCGCTTTTTTCAGCACCAACACAACAGACTCCAGACTCCAAACTCAGTCCCTGTAGCCTTTCACAAGCTGCACTTGTGGTGATGGCAATGCACAGCAGCAATGCTGCCCACTGCTCATCTGGCTGTTGCACATTTCAGGTGAAATGATAACCCTGAAGTCAGTTCTGGGAAAGTGGAAGGGTCAAGATACCTGATATTCACTGAAAATAGGTGCACATAAAGAGAACAGATTACCAGGAAACATAAAACTACACACAAACATAATTCATTATTTATGTAACACCAGTAACTAGCACTTGTTAAGAAAGGCTGGGATGTGTGAGTAAGCAGTATAAGAATAAAGAGATTACAATCTTAAAATAATGATTTATGTGAGTCTCATTAGAATAAATTACCTTACATTAAAGTGAATATTACACATGTATTTCTAACCTTCTTCCTGGATATGAAATTATGATATAAATGTATTATCCCTTATCACCTTTTTCATCTACACAATACAGAGTTTCATATACTACAACAAGCTTTCTGGACTATACACTCATTCTGGCAGACCATAAGCATGAAAAACATGAATAACAGCTGAAAATTAATGGACTGGAGTGGCAAGTTTTGTATACATCCAACTATAGTATTGTGTGGTCAGAGATCATTATAACCAGAACAGCATTTGCATTACACAGCAGACAATAAAAACAAGACATCTTTCAACTCCTCTCCAAACTTATGAATTCTGTAGAAAAAAGGGTTCTCTTCTACCATATTACACTGCATTTGAAAGAAGTTGAGACATTAGAATACAAGGAGCTCACTCAGAGCTGCCTGGCTTGTGGGGAGGAAATCACTGCAGAATATTGCACCATCCCTACTTTTTTACTCCCACTGAAGAGCCACCACAGACTCCAAGAGCCCTCAGGCTGCAGGAACAGTAGCACCCAACTACATTTGAAGTTCATCTCAGGTACCCCCCGCCCGCAGGCCCAGGAGCTCCCTGTCAGCTCAGGTCCTCGCCCTTGGTCCTTGGCTGAGCTCAGCTGTAGGTAAGCCTGTTCTTCTTGGCTTCCTAACCTGCTGATCCTGACATGATGTCCTGGCTTGTCCTTTGTAAGGCCTTTGTTGGCTGTCTCGTGGTTGACCCTGGTCATTCTTTTGCCTGCTATGGGATGGGCTGCTGTGGGCAAGGTCCCTATCCTGGTCTGTCCTGCTGCCACCCACAACTCCTGCTGTTCCACGACAGAAGCAGGCTTTGAACATGTGAACAGGCAAGTCTGATTCCAGTTCTTGAAAAAAACAGCAATGGGAAAAGCCAATGAGTTTGGCTGTATTGATATAGATGGATTTCCAGGTCCTTCTGAAAGCAAAGGCAGATTTCAAGGCCCCACCTACACATGTACATCTCACATGTGCCTCATCATTGCAGTCACTTCCAACTGCATTTCATAAAAATATAATTGGTAAATAAAGAGAACACATTTTTCTCATGTTTTTCTGCAGCACAGAGGGTGCTTCTTGCTAATTAGACATTTATTCAAAGCAGAATCCCTTCTTGCTGTCTTTGGTTCACATTTCCAACTTTACCACACGTTCCTTGCAATGCTTTTGATTTAACTTGTGACCGAAGGAGCAAAATGGGCTAATAACTAAGGCTGAGTCATTCTCAGTATTAGTAGGGAAGTAATTGTTCTCTAATAAAGACATGACAATCAAAGAGGTCGGTAGGAAGGAGACTAGTCATGAGAGCCACATATCTTGCACTGCATAGGCATTAGAGCAGACTGGCTGTGCAACTCAGCTGGTGGATTAGAAACATGTGCTGGATGTATTATTTAGGTACTGCATCTTTGAACTTTTAGACCCACAGTAATTTTGTTGGCTTTTTTTTTTACCAAAACCACTGCAGGCTCTTAGACCAGAACAACAAGAAAATAGTAGAGTTTCATATAAAGCAGCTAAAAGTGAGAAAAATAGAAGAGACTGATTACTGCAAGGATGAGAATAGTGCAGTGTGTGGAGTGCAAAGCTGATAAAGTCCATCAGGAATTAGAATATTTTTTCAGAATTTTTATATAATTTACTGGATGTGGAAAGTATTAAATCAACATTGGTTTCCCCCTTATATTTAAAACATACTCTCAACTTAGCATCTTTAACATTCCTTGACACAGGCAGAATTGTTACTGGAAAAAGTATTCCTTCGAAATAGTAATTATGCTGCTTTACACCAGAAAGAGCCAAACTTGATTGAGAAAGCAGAAAAATGGAATTATTAAGAAAAAAAATTATAATCACTTGTATAGGAGCCTGTTTAGGTTTAAACCATGATAAGAAAGTGGGAAATACAAAATTATGCCTGTTAAGGATTAGAGAATTAAGATGATAAATCACTAAAATCCAAGAAGTGGTAGCATGTCAGTTGTCAGACAGCTTACTCATTCTCAATAACTGGATTTTACAGGGGAATACAGAAGCACCTTCTTCTCTCCAAGAAGACATTAGTTTTCTCAACTAATTGCCCTGAGCTGACACAGGGGCAGCAGCATGAAAGAAGCTGCCCCTTACATGTACTGCTAGAACATCTATCAGGTGTGAGGATCCACTGAATCTTAATTACAAATGCTTCAATCAATTACAAAAGGGATAGTCCATTCTGCAGAACAATGTCTCAGATGGAGCATGTGTGGGGTTCTGAGCTTCCTTTTGCTAAAGAGAGAAAATAAAGCAATGCAGCACACAAATCAGAGGTCACATCCAGCTCAGGCCATAAACAGCAGGGCAGAGAACAGCATGCTCTCCTGAAAAGCCAGCTATGTGGCAGGTCACTGGTTACAGCTGTTCACGAGGCTGACTGTAAATCAGAAAGATTCAGCAGTAACAGAGCTGCATTACTTTTCCCCTTTCTCCCCATTAATTCAACAAAACCCCAGCTGAAACCACACCAAGGACCTGCATGTTCTCAAACCTGCTTTCTGACATTGCTGTGATCACAAGCTATTTCTGGGTTCTGACATTCCAGCTGTATCTGTGACACTTTCTCAAAAGCAGTTTTCTTTCACGCTTAGTTTTGATCTTTTGTAGCCAGACAGATTCATTTCTCTTTTACATTTCTTAAAAGAGAAGAAACCCAGCAGAGGTCTGTAGAATAGTTTTTTGAATAGCTACATTATTACAGATGGTTCAAAATTTTGAACTGGCCTGTTATCTAGCTAACTGCTGAAAAATCCCTCAAAATACTCTTGATCCAACATTCTTCCCATTGTTTTTATCTTACCAAGTCAGAACAAAAACCAAGAGTAGTAAATGAGCACATACAATATAAAAGCTAAAATGGGTCACTGCAGGACATAGAAGCTACTTCTGAGGGGAATTCACCACATGCAGACACCTTTCCAATAACTCCTTTTAAAACACTTCGCGAGTTTGGGGGGCACTTTTTTTTTACTAGTCTATGTTTATATTCAATCAGTATTCTGCAATTTGTCTGAGCATGCACATTTCTGACATTAAAAGTGTTTCCCCCAGGCTACAGCAGCTGTCACCCAACAGGTGAGGGGTTCAGTTAGTGAAACCATGAGCAAAGGACAATGACCAGCCTGAACCACCACCCATCAGCAGCATCACTCCTCAGTCACATTCCCCTTTCTCCTTCTCTCATGAAAGTATGCTTTGGCAAAACAATGTGACACAGAGGCTTGTCAGAGCTTTCCATTTTTATTCACTGATTTAGGCTATGGTTCATCCGAAGACACTTAAAACTAAATCCTATTTCCTTGATTCAGTCAGGTGCCATTGATTTATTTAGGGACTATTTACCCAAAGACATGTGAAGGACACAGGCTTTATTGCCTTCCTGATCTATAAGAAAGCACACTTACCTATTCTCTGAGGGATACTGCAAGAATAAACCAATTAATGTATAGATCTTCATAGATGAAGCATAAAACAAAAAAATTACCCAAACCCCTATCCTGTTATTATTGATCTTGTGAAAGATCTGAAGAAAAGAAGCATTTTACACCATCCAATAAAATATCCAATATCAAGTAAAAAAAATTAAAGACAATTTCTCAATTCTTCACACTCTCTAATCCATTAACTTTCATCTTTGTCAGCTGATCCACATTAAGATTCAAAATAATAGTTTTGGATTTCTTTCTGTGACATTTCTCAATATATTTATTTTTCCAAATAACATCAAGTTGTGAATTCCTTCCCTGCTTTTAATTTTTGTTCAGCATATTTTTATTTTTTTCCCTTTTCTCCTTTTTACATCGATATCTGTTCACGTGTCTCAGATGCTGTCTTTGGGCTGACCTTTTTTGCTTTCTCAGTAAAATTTACCCATTCAAAACATTAGTATTTTATATATGTAACTACTGCAACTCTCTTCTGCCATTAATCACTGTCTCTCTTTAGGCTGAAGTTTTATTGTCGTTTGACCCTGTTTCAGTTACTTTACCATGATAAAAAGAGCTTTTTATTTAATAAGTAATGAAATAACATATTAAGAAGACAAGTTACTGCCACTCAGAAACCAAGATGACAACTGTGAAGAACTAGTAACTAGAACAACATCATGGAAACTTGAATGCCAAGTCACATATTCTTAAGAAAAGAAATGCATACAGCTAATTGTCATGTAGATCACTGGCCACACTTGATTCTTTCCTCAACAGCTTTAGAAGTTAAGGTTCTATGCAGCATCACTAACTACTAATGCTGTGCAATATATATTCTTATTTCTTCCAGGGTATGTTTTCAGTCATATAGTGTGCTAGAAGGAGAAAGATTAAACATGTAAAAGATCATTGGGTTTGCAAGGAGAATGAGTATTTGTATACATATTTA
The DNA here is from genome assembly GCA_013400495.1 of Nicator chloris. Lineage (NCBI taxonomy): Eukaryota > Metazoa > Chordata > Aves > Passeriformes > Pycnonotidae > Nicator > Nicator chloris. Next base: position 105,034 of record WAAE01019716.1, on the reverse strand, counting down.
GTCAGACTAAAATTATATTTAAATGTCAGATAATGATCTTGCTGGTCAGTGGATTTAAATACAGGCAGTAAGGCTTTCAGAAGCTTTCTTTAGATTGTATAATCTTATCTCCTTGATGAAAATTAACAGTGGAATTTCAGTTGTATGAAAAATGCACGTATTGTAACTATTATCACCTATATATAATTCAATATGGTCATTAGGGCACTTTTTTATTTTAGAATTATGAGGGGAAGTTTTGAAAGTGCTGAAGCAGAACTCTTTCTGCAATCAGTAATAAAAATGGATTTAAACTCCATTTACTGTATCTCATAAGGTCAAGAAGGGTGTTCTAATTGGGCCACGTTAAGATTAAATGCTCAGTAATACATTTCTAGCCATGGTCAGAATCAGAGTCCCTTGAGAAAGAGGGAAAAAAAAAAAGGGATCACTACTGTGGCTCACAATCACAGAGAAACCCATCAGTAGGCTTCTTAATTCCTCCATGCAGCATCTGTTTCTTCTTCTAAAAACAGTATTCCTTATAGGCATGAAAACATTTTACTCTACAAAGGTTATCATAATTTGCACCTCTAGGAAAAAAAATTCTCCATAATTTCCTAATTTTTTATGGAAATTAATGCTACAGATTAAGACTGGGCACACCCTTCTCATGAAGCCCTTAAGAGCTGTCTCCCAAGAACTTTTAACTACTGGACGTTTCTCTGATGGTCTACATTAACCTTTGTCTGCTCAGCAAGAAGCACTTGACTCTCAGCTAATTCATTTCCCACCAATCATTTTGCTTAACTGTGTCTCATGGTGTGTCTCTTACACTGGCTGAACAAACTGAAAAATGCATTCTGAGCAGGGAGTTTCAGTACTTGCAGAATAATATACAGTCTTAGAGCACAAACTTCTTTTATTTTACATTGCAGAGTGCCACTAGACAATGATCTGCTCAAAACTGTAATAAGAAGGCTGATTGTCATTAACATTGCATTTCATTCAATTTTTCACAAAATTGATGTAGTTCATACCACAGCAGCTGATAACATTACATATATAATATTGGAAGTTTAAGAATGTGTAGCCTTATAATACAAAGAATTGCAGAGTCCCCATTACATGCAAGGGGACGCCTAAACAAGAAAGGATGTCGAGAGTCAGATGGTTTCCTTATGTTGTCTAACATCAGATTCACACACAAAATCATCCCCCACTAAAGGGCTATGCCCTCAGAGCTGATACAGAAAAGGAACACCAGCTGGTTTTTCAGGCAGAAGAAATTTGTCAGAAAGGGGATCATCAAGCCAAGGTTCAAAATATGGCCAGCTTCAGATGAAAAAAGATAAATAAATCAGACAATTTTCAAGACAGAAGTGGCACCCACAAACAGAGCCTAAGGGAAAAAACCCAAACCAATCAACCAGTCAAATAAACTCCTACATTAGAGCCAGACTTAATATTCTGTTCTAAGAAATCTGGAGATTCATTTGCTTAGACTTGAGTTGCAAGCTGTGGTACATATACTACAAAGTTTTCAGCAAAGGACAATTAAGAAAAACAAGTCAGTTGCCAGTAAGCCCAGATATGCTATAGATCCACAGCTCTACGCTTAAAAAAAAAAAAAAAAAAAAAGGGCAACAAAACCACAGAGGTCTGCAAATGAGCAAAGGTTAAAACCAATGGCTTAGATGACACATAGTTGAGTGTATTTATGGCACCAGATGGTCATGCCAACAACGGGAAGTGCATAGAATAAATGCTGGAATCTCTAGTTAGTATTCATGATGAGTGCATTTCTTCACATTAGGCAGTGCCTTCAAAATCAAACAAAAAAAAGCATGTTTAAATATAAATGTGAGGTAAGATTTCATATGAATAATGAAATGCACTGTAATCTCAAGACTGAGGAAAGGTAGAGAGAACCGTCTCTAGTGGGTACTAACACAATATTACAGACATCAGATTTGTCATCTACACTTCTCCCCTCCCTCATCTGTGTATGTGTGTATGTGCAAGTAAAATTAACTAGATTTCATACAACATTTCAAAGGAAGTTCCTCGAGAATCTATGCCTTATTAACAGGTAATAAGAAATTCACAGAACATTAGTCCACTAATAAGAAAGGCATACTTAGGTGTTGCAGGCGATGCAGATCTTCTGGACACGGCAGCAGGAGAATCAGACCTTCTCAGAGGAGATCCCATACCAGATGATGAACCAGGTGTTGCAGGTCGCTTCTCCTTCTTTATCTTCTCAGTCTAGAAGCACAGTTAATTTTAATTTCCATAATTAGGATCAAGAAATCAAAAATGCATTTGATTGGTTTACTAGCAAGATGGCATATAAAGAGATTTGTGTGGCACACTTGTAAAAGCTTTTTAAACAGCAGCTCACAACAGAGGTGCTATTAATAGTTTTTTATTTTACATAGACATAGCACACACCCACTCCTGTCTTGCATGGGCAGAGCATGCAAATTTCAGATAAGTAATACACATCAGAGCCTCTGCTAGAGTTCTTGGGAGGGGTGGTGGCACTGGGTGCAATCTTCAAAATCATCCATATGCCCCTGCTTAGACTTGATCAGCAGTGCAAACAGGCATCTCACATGCATGCTGCAAGTAACACTGAATCACACCTAAGACTGACACTACACAAATCTTTACTCCCATCTTTGGTTCTCTCACTTGCAACTAATTTAGATGGTATGAATCCCCCTATTACAAGATACAGGACCTTATGTGAATATTATAGCCCTAACATAGAATTTTTTTAAAGCATGCCTTAAGCTGTATAGACTCAGTGAGGGTGAGTGACTTGCCTTTTCTTTACTGGAAACCACCCTGGATCAATAATGCATCTTTTAAGCAAACAGCATTAAAAATGTCCACAGAAAGAGTTAAAGCAATTGGTGTAAAACAGAAGCATTATTAATACACTTTGGGAGTTTCTGAAATACATGAAGCTTGCTCATTAACCAGCACGACTGGATAGTCATACTCGGGGGGGGGAATTCTATTTGTCATCCCCATTCCCAGAAGTTACAAGCAAGTCCAAAACCATAGACTTCAGTGCCTCAGTTCTCCGAAAAGGGGTGTTGGTGTTCCAATACCAGCACTCAACAGCAATTCCCAGGAGGAAGAAGATATTAAAATGCTCCTTAACAGGAGCACAAAGGCAACAGGTGTTGGCAGGGCTTACTTTTCTCCTGCTGTTTCTTAGTGCAGGGGAAGCACTTCATTTGTATTCATGTAAAGGGAAAAGCAACAAGCAGAAGCTGCATCAGTTTACCCAGCAGTGAAATCAAAACCATTACAAACTCACCTGAGTAACTTCAGCTGCGGGTGCCCCTTTCATGGCATTGGCAGTGGAGGGTGAAGTTGCCTTCTTCCTGTCAGTGCTTCGGGTGGGGGAAGGCTTGTAGGGAGATTTAAGAGGACTAGCTGGTGCTACACGAGGACAGATATGGAATACTAAAGAGTTATAGTACAATAGCAAGAGCAAAAGGGAGCACAGATAGAGGAAGTAAAGGAGGGGAGAAAACAGCATACTTTTATGTTATAATGTTCAAAGGTGGTTTTAAAGTGTTTTTAGTGTTTTAAAGTATCACATATAATGCATTCAACATGATCCCATGTTTATTAAAAATGTCTCAAGTGAAACATTTTATAGGAAAAATTTATCTCTAAAATATTGCTCTCTTATTCATATACCTTTTGAATCACCTGACTAATACTGTGACTCCTATTTCTTCTAAGTCCAGCTTCCTTTGCATATGATAAAAAGAAAAAGCAGATAATGCTATTTGGGTGACTTTTGAACACATACTGCAAAACAAGAAAGGTGACAGAAACATAGGGGGTTTTGTCTTTTTTAAAGCCTAAACATGCAAAGGCTCCTAAATATGTTAATTACTTTCCCAAATAATATTTAATCAAAAGAAACTAACAAAAAACCCCCCAAAACCTAAACTCTGCTGTAGGTATTTCAGTTATTGTAATTTGAAGGAGACAATTTGAGTGTGACACATGCATTACAACTTTTTTTTTATTTGCAATATGAACAAGATTTTTTAAAATTGGATATTTTACTCCTGATTTTGTTCATATTGACTTCTAAGATGAAACTTTCACATACACATAGAACAATCAACAGAGTATATGTTTTATCAGTAAGACAGACACTAATTGCAATCAAGTGATAGAGTGTTTCCAATTTTAGTCAGCTAAAGTCAGGAGGGATATTGACTTTGAAAAAGCAGTAATTACGCACTAATGTAAAGAAAGTCACATTCCCAGATTTTTTTATTGGAGGCAGCCCTAATAAATTTTTTATGAAGCCTTTTTGAATGCTCTGAAGTTTAATTGGACCTTTGTATTCTTTAACCCACTTTCCAGGCAACTGGCATAAGGTCACTGTATATTAACAAAAACATTCAGAAACTTAAAAGCTGCCTGAGATAAGTATTTTTACTTCAACTGTCAAAAGAATTAATTATGCACCCAGTAACAACTGTTTGCCTGAATACCTTGACTTCCAATTACATTAATAATGTGTTGCTGTAAAGTGAAATTGAGGCTCCCCATTTCTAAGCTTACAGAAAATGCAGTAGCAGAGCAATTTTGACCCCAGCATAATGACAGGAGGCACAGTATGAGCTCTTGGAAAGGAAGATCCCCCTTCCCTGTTCTGGTGAGAAGTACATGACAAATGGGAGATCTCCCTCAACTGTTTTGCAGGCAATTACTGACAAAATGTCAATGGCCTCTGAGACTGGTGTTTGCAACCTGTGCTACAGCCTGATTGACTTGTGAGGAAATGACAAGAGGATGCTTGTTCAAAAAGCTGTTCCCAAAATCAGCTGCCCTGTTTCAGCTCAATGAAAAAGCAGTTTGCAGAACAATTTGTACCCTTGTCAGAAATGCCAGCATGTTACTTTAAAGATCCTGTGATGAAGAGAGGTAAGTCTGAGAGTTTACAAACCAAATGAGTGAGGAAGGACAAAACTCATCCTTATTGATTTCTCTGATAGCAAATACAAGACAGAAAAAATCATCCATAGGTGGCCTCCGCAATTCAGCTCAAAATCTTAAGCAGAAGGTGCTGATCTAATTTTGAGTTGCGTTTTGCTCACTCTTGGCAGTAGTTGGTCCCTGAGCAGTAAGCAAACTGGGAACCTTCTCAAGTACTGTTTGAAAGCATTTCTGCTTTCAGTAGAGGCTGGAAGCAGAAATGTCTACATTTTTTAATGTAAAAACAAGGGAAGCAATTTTAGAGGCATTCAATATCAAATGTCCCTATCTACTGAACAGAGAAGTAACACACAAGGGAAAGTAGGTTTACTTAGCAATTAATTTTTAAATAGCTTTGCATTAAAAGCACAGATGCAGAACTTAAGCCTATTTTAACCAAGATGTGTGAAAACACTCATCATAAAGATGATCAGTCTTTTATCATCTAAATAGCTTAATCCTGGAAGAGTGCAGACAGGCATCTGAGTGTGTGCTTTGGAATGCTTTTTTTGTTTGTTCTATTAAAAGTAAAAAGGGCTGTTAAACTCTTGTCTTGTTTCAGCCAACACTATGACCAGGTATGGCTTTATAAGCAGGAACTACTCAAAGTCAGGCACTTGCCTAAGTATTAGCAGGACTGGAAACATTTTTGTAGATGTTTGCAAAATAATGGTTTTATAAGTCTACCCTTTACACATAGGAATGGTAACTATCATCCCTTAAAAATCAGTGATTTCTGGAACTGACACCTTGCTATCAATATTCTGTTTTTTCCTGTGTACGTACACCTATATATATATAGATGTCATATGCATACAGTCATACAGTTAAAGGCAAAAAGATATTTAACAGATAAAAACTGGAACCCTGGTAAAAATAATTAAGGCTTAATGGTGCATTGGGATTTTTGTTCTACATACTATTCGGGTATGACAGGGCTGACATTATTAAATCAATCAAAACCCCTGAGAGCTGTCACATCCTTGTCTAAAAACCTTTTTCTTAAATGAACATATTTATTTTTCTTGATTGTCTGCAGTTTTAATGATTTTTTCCAAAACAGATATTCAGAACAGCACAGACAAGATAATGTGCTTTTCAAAGATTTTAAATACAGTGCTATCTGAAACAACTTAGTTCATCATTGATTTTGTACTGATATCCTGTAAATCGTCATTTGTTTCGTAGTACTCCATTTCTTCCGGCCACTACATTAATGCAGCTGAAAACACACCTCAACGGTTTCAAAGTGAGGAAGTCACATTTTTACCTGGAGTATTGTACTGCTCAGAAAGCATTAATGTACTTCTGCTTCTGGCTAAAGATGACTGTGTGGGAGTCAGCAGTCGAGAAACAATAAAGTTTTCCATTGGACTAAGATGCATGCGGTGAGCTGAAGGATGGGAGCAAATAAAATAAAATTTAAAATGCAAAGAAATAAAACAATGTTACATTAAAATAACTGAAACAAAATGATGAAATGATTAAATGAAATGACAAAAAATCTTGAACTTTTTGAGATTTAAAATACTTGAAGATAATTTTCATTCCCTCTGAAAAAAAACTAATTTCTCCACTGCTTTAAGTTTCCCACTTATACATTACACACAGTAAAATTAAGATCATGTTGTATTTTGTTTTTGCTCAGAGGCATGTTCCATTCTGCAAAATGGTTGCTTTCATGACTCAGCACAAAAAAGGTTTGTCTTCTTCCCCAGTAGGAGAGGTAAAACACTTGGTAGAACAGCACAGCTCCTCACTAATTTGCCACCCATGCTGGGACTGCATTTGAAATCTGCCATCTCACCAGGTTACGTAAGTCTTATTTATACAATATGCCTGCATTACTTCCTACTCCATAAATATAAGTGTCAACTATATAAGACATATTTATAGATGTTCCTATTACATGTATATATAGCCATCTGTCATAATAACCTCAAAGCTACTCACAAGCTCAAGCAATTCAAAAAATAAAATAAATTCACCTTCTCCTTTTCATTCTAGAAACAAGTCTTCATAGTAATTTTTTTCAGTAAACATATTTTTTCCCATTAGACTTTAAAAAAAATGGGGTAGAAGGAAAAAAGCAAACACAAAATAAACCTAAAAAAATCCAAAGAGTTCACAGTGAGATAAACCCTTCAGTCCTATTTGTAGTGTTTAGCAACCACTAATCCTACAAGATCATCATCTTTTGTGGAATCTCCTGAGGATCAGAATTTCATAAGAAATTAACAGGCTCTACAACTCTGGTCACCAGACTAAAGTCTCCCAGGTGGCTCATCAGACGTACCCCTGCCTATGGAACATCCCATATCTACTGCCAGGCCACACCTTTGGCTTGCTTGTTTTTCCTTATGTGGCTAGAAGGTCACAAGCAGTACAGTTATAGGAAATTGTTGCAGTCACAGCCTGTACTTACAACTCTGTTTGCTGGAGTATCAAAATTTGGAAAAGAATCAGTAAAAAACCCACGGCATGCGCTGCTGGACTATGATCTCCAGCACAGCAGCACAGCCTTGGGACAGGCTGCAGAACTGTGTTATTAATACAGAATCTCTCAGATGCTTGAGTTCCTTTGAATAACAGACATAAGCAAACCACAAAGCTATATGGACCAGAGGTGCTTGAAGCAGGAGGAGAGTTTATGCTGGCAGGAGACCAGCATGTTCACTTGCCTCTGTCGGGGGAATGCGTTATGGCCGCTGTGGAGGACGAGAGGCGTTTACTGATTGGCGACTCCATTTGCTTTGGCAGATTCATTGTAGAAGCTGACAGTTTGTCACATGCTGCAGAGAAACGCATTGAAGATATTTGTATTCAAACCACAGTGTTGATAAACTCCAAAAATTAACCTTGCATTTGTACTCGTGGCCCTTGCACTGATCAGGGCACTGAATTGGCATGAGATGAGCGCTTTCTGACTGCTGAGGACCAGCACACTACGACACATGCTTTGGCATGCAACTTTTCTGCTTGTGAATTTAACATTCCAGTTTCTCAACAGCCTATTTTTCAAACTGACTCTGATAAATAATTATATATCAGGTCTGAACGAGTGAAGCTATTCTGATACAAGGCACTCAATACCAGCACAAGCATAAAGTTACCCAAAGAAAACAAACTGCACACATGACAACTCTGAACTCATCTTCATTCCCCCTCCCCTCTACCTTCAGTATGGAAGAGCTGGAGTTCACATCAGATATTACTCTAATAAGAAAATAAAATAAATGAAATAACATTTGTGCATCTGTGTGAGACCTCACTGTTTTAATGACTGAGCTGGCATCAGCCATTTGGCTTTATCTTTTCGTGCTTGAGAAGAATTTTAAAAAACCCAGACAGCTCAGTTTTTTGGTACATTTTTCTTCTGAAATACCATTTGACAAAGGCTGTTTGAGCACAATACCCATTTCCTACCTTGGCATTTATTCAACTGAATGAAAGAGAAATGTTACTTAGGTATTACTACAGAGTACTAGTATGTGATGATCACTATCTGATGCTCAGAAGCTAAAAACACAGATGCATTGTCCCTTACATTTGAATTTGATTTCTTTCAAAACCAAAAATATTTTCAGCTAGAGACATGTACGTGGCCCTAACTCTGCACCTGCTAAGTTACTGCATTCCCTATTATGTCCATCAAATCACTGCCTTAGTGGGGCTCCCAAGATTTGCCTCCACTACTACAGTAAACAATGCAATTGACTACATTTGCTTTTTTAAAAAAGCACATATAATGCTGGCATGCTGCAAAACATCAGTTGCACAGGCAAATACCTTTGCACATGAACAACAACCAGTAAAAAAATTGAATCTGTTTGCACAGAAATAATGGTTCTGTAGAATCATAGGCAGAACTATGTTTACTGTGAATCCTGCAGGAGTAATAGCCAAGCTTAACTCCTCCTTTGAGGGAGAGAGGGAACCTACTTCTCAAAAGCACAGGCTGTGTTTTCTTTTCAAAATGCCAAGTACGTTTGCAATCAAGATTAGAAATCCTACATGCAATTCATTTGTAATTTTGGTGGACTCATCTACTTCAGAGTCCTTTTATGGGAATAATAATTTTTAAAAACCTAACAAACCACAGATAAAACCCCACAGAAAAAGGATAACTGAACAATATAAAACATGATTGCTTAAACAAAATCAACCACTTGAGTTTGTTACAAATACCAGCTTGGCCAAAATTCATTTCAAGAGGCTGAAAACATAACAGGGCTGTTTATACCAAATTTATTTGTTCTTAAAATACTGCAGAAGAAGGCCCTTGAGATAGAAAAAGAGGGCTGTTTTGATGAAACATGGTCTTCATAACACATTTTCTTACCGTGCAACTGAAATTTTTCTCAACAGCACCTGTGCACGTCCATTAGAACTGTCAAATATATGTGTAATTATACACACACACACAGAGCACTTGCAGAATTAACAAAGATGAGAATCTGAGCAGTAGAAGTCTACAGTTACTGCGAAAACCATGAAATGCCTCTACTGTGCTGGAATGTGAGGCATGCACTGCTCCACCATGGCAAAATTAAAAAGAAATTAAAAGACACTGGTCTACACCACTAAGGGTAATGCCATAGAGTACCAGACTGAAATGATAAGAAAAGAGTGGTTAGGAAGAACAAGATCAGTGGATGGATCACAGTGATTAGAACAGTTATAAACAAGACACGATGGTACTGTGATTCTCTGAAATACCATTGAAGGAATCAGCAGGAGCAGTAGAGGTCACAGGGTCTGGAGGAAGGGTGTTGGCAGCTAAACCTAGAACAGGGGGTGGGGTATTTTCTGATTCACCTACACAGCAGAGAAATCAGAGCAAAAAGAGGTGAAAGAAATTACTGAATAAGTCGGGGGAGCTGGAATTAAGCACAAACTGCATCACAAAGAAAACTGGTTTCTTTCTCAAAGTGTAAGAGACTTTTCTCATTATTATATATATTTAATTTCCTGGTTTTTCTAATGATGTATCATGAAAACTGATATGAAACAGAGTTTGTCTTTTTTAAGTTAAGTATACTTACATACTGTTTAAAAGAGAGTAATTGTTACATTTTATCAACACCCAAACATGGATGTTTTTCCCTATAACATCAGTTTATTCAAACCTGACAAATTCAAATGACTTGTATGATTTCAAAGAGAAAACATGCATCTTTCTGAAATATAAAAGTAGCACATGACTCATTATGTAATAAAAAGAATTTCCTCTGAAGCCAAAGCAAAAATAGCAGTAACAGAATGTACGTGGGGAAAAAACCCAAACTATTTTAAACTGCACATGCTGCATAGTCATCTAGAAATTCCCATCAGGTTTTTAGAAGTACCAAACAAAAACAGATCATCTTTGCAAGCCTTAGACAGCACTCAGTCCTTTGGTGATCATTAAATTTGCTAATTGTGTGTGTGGGAAGACAATGTGGAAGAAGCTAATAAGGGAGACAGTGCATCAAATTTAATTTTAGCATTTAGCATCCTCCAAACAGATTCTGCTTACTCTATAAAAATGATCTGCATTCCTAAACTTAGGAAGAACCTGTCTCCACAGAAGGTATTAGCGAGAGGAAGCCTGGCAAGCAATTACAAAGCACTTACTCACGCCCCAAGGCAGTAGCCCCTACGGTACCACCCTAACTATAAACCCATCATACTTACTATCTCCACAATCTCATGCATTTTGCACTTCCAGATCTGCAATGCAGGCAGCCTTTTGCACTTACCATCTCTGCCTCCTGAGCCTGCAGCCAGTGCTCCTCCCCACGACCATCGCTTCTGCTTCTGTTCCAGCTGCTGGCTGCGTTCGAGGGACCGGCGCATCATGGCTTCTAAACGTTCCTGGTAATTTTGGTACAAACCCAGACACAAACCTCAATCAGTTCTTTGGGGACTTCCTTCCCCCACCTTCCAAAACCATGCTAAAAATACACAGTCCCCCTGTTGCTCCACAGAAGATGATTACAGGAGCTTGCTCACAAATAAAAGAAAAAGAACTGAATAAAGAAGGTATCAGCATGCTACCTACCTCCAGATACGCGTATCCTTTGTCTGCAAGCCACTGAGGTCACTACAGAGGCCTAAGTAAATAACACAGGTTGCATCACTGCCTAGCATCTGCTCCTGCTGGTGAGGCTGCTGCTGTGCTCTGGACTTAATTTGTATAAGAATAATGCTCGACAAGCATTAACTCCTTCTTGTCTATGCAGACAGGATTCTTTCCCATCCCTTTCTGAGCACAGTTAAATTGCTGCAATGCCAGTGGCTCCACCCAGTCACTCAGATAAATGATCACTTCAAACCCAAAGTAGGTTACTTTGCAGGATGCCCTAGTTATTTATTTATTTTTACAAAACCACTCTCCTTTCTTCTGTTATGTTCCTTAAGTCTAGGCATTTAAGACCTGATTTCTTTTCTTCTCTGTGTATTTATTTTAGTGCCTACATCATACTGCTCCAAGATTTACTTTTTTCTCCCCTCGCCACCCCTATGTTCTTCTCCATGAGTTAGGATTTTAACAGGGGGAAGAATAAAATTAATTTTTTCTCTCCCCAAATCTTGCTCTACCTTTAACTTACAGCTAAGTATGGTCACTTTATTCCCTCTCCATCACCTCTTGACTCTCAAAGACCTCCACTGAGTTTCATTCCCACCTCCTCCCTCTGCTAGTTTCTCAGTGATTTATTGTTGTGGCAATGATCCCTGCACCTTTTCTTTTCCTCCTTTCAAGCAGATAAAATGTGGTTCTTCCCCACCCACAATTCCATCATCTAACAGCCTCTTCCTTTCCTCCTCTAAGCACCTTATTCGCATCTGGCAACCTCCTCACCCTCACATTTCAGCAGCCCAACCCCTACTGTGAAAGATAAGTCTATTTTTGCTGCCTCCAGCTCCTGCCCCAGCGAGTTTTAGCCCTTTGATCCTATTAGTATTTTTGGTGCTATTCCTTATTATCTTTGCCATGTCCTTTTGGCCTCATGTAAAACTCCTACTCTTATCCCCTTCAAACTGGATCCTGCAGGCTTCTGTGATTGCATCATACCCATTTTGATTTTTATCAATCCCCTGCTCTATCTCCAATATCTCTTGGCAGCTTGGATCAACTGTGTGGAAAACCCTTCATACATCTCTTGGGCAGATTACTTTCTCACACTGATTAATGCCTTTGGTGTGGCTTTCCTGAGCTATTTCACCAAAAAGTTTCAGTCTTTGTTCAAGTGTGTTTCCTTCAGCCTCTGCACTGGTGGTGAGCCAGCTGTCTCTGATGGAGCTCCTTCAGCACATCAGACCCTAACATCAGGCACCTCCAGTAATCTCAGTACTTTTATACATGTACCTGTAAACTTTGTCTTGCCTTCCTGGGCTTCTGACCCTGGTCATTGACTTTCCACATTGTCAGATGTCCCCCTTGTCATCTTCTGGTTATCTACAATATATTTGCTCTTCCACATCTTTGAAGAATCTCTTCTACTACCATGACTTGCAGTAATTTATTTCTGAGCTAATTTTTTCCACCTCATCCAACCCTGCTACCATGCTAGTTATCCATCAGTATCAACAGTAAGCCACTACCTTTTAATCTTTAAGCTCTCTTCTAATTTTATTACAAATCACTTGCGCTATAAAATATTCCATTACCCTCTACAGAAGGAGTGAAAAAAGAAAATTCTTGCATCCTCTGTCATTCCTAGCTCTCCTGTCCCTGTTACCTTTTGGCCAGGTGACCCACCCTGCTGTTAGAATTTCTACTGCTGTCTCCAGGAAGACGATCTTTCCGTCGTGTTGTGAGCTCCGGGTCTATAAGGTAACATCGTTCAAAGACCACAGAGAGCAGGCAGCTGCTTCCCTGCCCTCCCTCCCCCTCTTCTGTCTGCTCAGTGCCATCAGTGTCCAGGCAGGCATGAAAATGAGAGCTCGGCCTCTTTCCCTCTCCCTACAGAGCAAATGAACGAAGCATCACAAGGCTCAAGCACAGGCTCTTGTGCAAGAGCACAGAAACTCCCCCAGCCCTGAACACCCCACTTGCTTCTTGCACACACCCTGCCAGTGCAAAGGAAACAATCTTCCACTCTCTGGAATCTCAAGTCAGGCCTCTCTGCTTCAGTTTGCTACACTCTTTCTTTCTTCTCCTACTACCTGACGATACTAGTTTCACATTTAAATCCCGTGTGTGCAGGCTTTGCATTACGAGTTCGTGCGTTTTTTACTTTTAGCTTCCCGCCTCTCTCAATTAATTCTGTTTTGAGTACCTTTTCTTAGTCTTTCCAAACCTCACATATTTCATCACCAGTTCTTCTCTGCAGTGTGCTTCTTTTCACCATTTTCTTCTACTATGCAGCTTGCCCCAATCTATCTTTCTACCCATACTCTTTACCTAGAAAATCACCGTTCCATTTCTTTCTCATTACAGCATATTCTTACACAGAACCGTCCCCCCCCAATTGCAACTGACTATTGTTATTCATTAATCAAAAAAGATAAGATTAAAGCAGTCATGTTCCAATTATTTCTGTTTGCTGTCTTGTTTGGTGTTTTTAACAATGCCCGGAGTAAGAAATATTCCATAGTTTGCAAATCACAGAATACACCTATACCACCTGCTATCAAAGTATTGTTTCAAGAATAAAATGCATGCTGAAATAGATTAAAGAAATTAAATGACGTTTCATACACATTTGAAAGCCCATGCTACCTACAATCCGAGGTTGAAATCTTTAAGTACATTATTCAGAGAGGATAATTCATTTTCATTTGCAAAGAGCCTTTCACTAGAGTCCTATAGAATATAATTATTAAAACTCGCAAAACCTCTGCAGATGTAGGTTAGATAAAGAACAATATGAAGGCTGCTTTTCACAAAGAAAGGATAGTTATTAAAAAACCATTTTAAGTTGGCACAACACTAAAAAGCCAAAGAAAATAATAAGACATAATTGCAAGCATAGCATAAACAACTCACAGAGTGAGAATTTGTTCCATGACAAAAACTAAACCACAAGACAAAGCTTTCCTTCATCTGCAAACAATGCAGAAAACCCTTCCAGTCTATGTAATGGATGAAGCACCTTCTTGAAAACATATCAGACTATGCATGTGATCTCATTTGGGAACTCTTAATAGCTATAGATAGAGGAAACAATGTCTGCTCTTAAGATATAGTGAGTTTTTGCACAAAAAAACCTATAATGCACAAGCACTGCATGTAGGTTAAACTAAGAATGAATAAAATCATAAGAGAGAGCCATCTACTGCTAGCATCTAAAATACACATTACTTTCCAAAATCCAGTTACTCATGCAAGTTTTCCTCAGCCTGAGCAATATAACAAGCACCTGTACTGTCTGAATTAAAAACAAACAAAAACCCACCCCTCAAAACTCAGTCAAATTACTTGTTTTCTCACAACTAAGTTCTTTCCTTTTCTCTGTGTAAAATATAACACGGATGTGACAACAAGGAAAAAAAATAATGTTTCAAGTATTATGACTTTAAATAATTTGTGCAAATAATTCTAAACCAATCTCCTTATATACCTGCAAGACAAACATCTGAAAGAGCTCAAAATCATCTCTTCCTCCTCAGTTTATATAGAGCACTGTATGTAAGTAGCTCACTGTTTCCTGACATTATCAGTTGGCTTCATCTTTGCAGTGGAGTACAGTAAGTGATTAATGCTACAACTTCTTGAGAGCTTTTCACTCTCGTGTCTAAGCGTATACTTTTTACAAATGTAACAAACAGTAAAAAAACAATCTCTTCCCAGTAACCTGTGTTCAGCTAGACATCTACTTACAAGGTATTTCCAAGTCACATGGAAGTTCAAGATAGGAAAAGGGAAACAAATAATTTTAACTGAAAAATGACTAGCTTTACTTTTGTCCAGTTCCCTGTTAAAAGAAAATTTTAAATCACTTCTTTGGAACCACATGCTGCTTTCCTCAAGGCTCAAAGACTGCTTTTACTAAAAGTAAGTGGGCAGCTTTAAAAGTAATACAAAGGGAAGGGCAGTCATACTGAAGACCTCTGCAGATAAGAAAGATGTGGCCAATGTAAACAGAATAATTTCTAAACATTATTTAGACAGTTCCCTCTGAAGAACCTGAAACTTCCACTGTGCTCTGCAACAAGCTCCAGCTGTCCCAAAGTACTCTGACAGAATATCTTGATTCCTACCAAGAGAGACTTTAAAGCCACCATCTCTTATCTGGCATTGTAGAAGGGGAAAAGTAAACAAAATAAATTGAATTTTAGCCACCTCTTTAAGAAGTTCTTTGCAAGCAAAACAGTCAAGCAGAGGATGCTCTGATACAGGAGCCAACAAGTCCCCACCAGTTTGTTAAGATCTATTCCTCTCAGACTCTTTCAGATGCAACAACAATATTTTGCAGAGCGAGATGTATAGAACCTCTTCCTATCATGAATGCACACTACTCTCTGCTCTGTTAAAAACAAGGAAAAAAATAATTCAGGAAAAATATAAAGGACAACCAGTAAGGCAGAGAGCAAAGAAGAAAATCTCTCTCCTTTTCATTTCAGACCCCTGATGAGCAAGTAAAGTGGGTACTCCAGTACCCAGCCAGTGTAAACTGGTGTTAAAAGGAGAAACACTGAGATGATGTTGCAGTACACACTGGCTCACTGGCCAGGGCACACACACCCCACACTCCAGGTGGGGGAAATACATGTTCAAAGCTCTTCCAGTAAAGAAGAGCATTTGGTCTTAAATGGCCAAAATTACTCACAAGCACTAAGTAACTTGCAATGCCCAGGGAGCTGCAAGTTCATCACCATCCTTACTCAGACCTCCACTGTTATGCACACAGTGTTTCAGGGGTTCATCACAAGATCAAGGCCCAGGGAAGGTGGGGCTAAACTGGCAGATCCTGTAGTAGAATTCAAAGAGAATTTGAGAAATGACGGACCAGAAACTGTGAAGGGAAGCTAGGAGGTGGTGATGTCTCCTATTCTCACTTTGCTTCTTCTCTCACCCTCCTCTGTTCTACAGACTATTCCCCTGTGCACTCTCTTCTCCTTCAGAGGCTCCTGCACTTTTTCCTCCCACAGGTTTAATCCATCCCCAAACAAGCAAGCATCCTCTCCTGTCCTACTGCCCACACAGCCTTGTCTCAGGCTCCTCAGCCTGGGGGAGGAGCAGGGAGAAAGGAGAGTGAAAGAATCCAGACCCAGGCCTGCTTTAGCTTCCAAAAAAGCCTTTGGCACTTTAGGCGTAAAGGACCGGCCTGGTGAGCAGAGCTAGGAGTGGTACTCACATTATGACCAAACACTTGGAAGCAGCCTCTCCCTCGCCATTACAGAAGTCTGCCCTCACACGTGCAGTGTCCTGGGGAGCTGAGACAGGCTTGCTGATGCTTGGGAAAAACACCACAGAGTGCTCAGCCTCTTATGCTCATCTCTGGGGAAGTGCAGGAGGCCTCTACAGGAGATGGGGGCAGCCCCCGCTGAACAGACGCTTTGGGTCTGACCTGTCACAGCCTCTCACATCCAACAACTCTGCTCTCATTTCTTCAGCAAAGGCAAACCATGAACACAGGGAAAGCTGGCAGACACTTGCTCTTCCTACAACTTTGCACCTTTCTCTCCTGCTCTGCTGAAAATTCTGAGGAGAGGGTTTTGGATATTTTTGTACTTGTCCCTTCCCCTTACAACCCTCACAAACAGACTATTTTGCTTATCTGCAAAAGGTTACTACAGCAGGAAATGCTGGGGAAGGAGCACATGACTTGAATGTTGTAACCACAAGAGAGTGACCTCCTACCCTTTGTTTCTGCTTTTTCACATTTTTCTTAAAAGAATTTGAAACAAACCACATGATGAAATATTTTAAAATTAATTCTCAGCCATTACATAGAAGCCACAATTATCAGTGTTAAAGTTGAATGACGAATGACAGGATACAATCTTCTCTTCAAGTAAAGTGAAAAATCAAACAAAAAATTTAATGAACAGATATATGTTATTCTGAAATCATGCAGAAGTGTTTTACCTGTTTTGCAAAGTTATTTTGAATACAGGACGGGGCAGAAAAAAGAAGGTTAAGAACTGTGGATTTCTAAAGCTTTTTTAATCTAGGAATTGGGGAAATTTTTTTTGCCTTCTTTTTTTAAAACCACTGCCCCCTTTTCCAAAAGTCATGAATTCTTTATCAGTTGCGGGTAGCAGTGTTAGTGTTCTCTACATAATGTCATGCAGAGATGTATACACACATCCTGCATTCAGAGAGCTGTACCAGAAATTGGACTCACTAGAGCAAAAGAAGAACCTTAAATGATCTCAGCAGGGAGCATAAAAGAGAGGAAGGGCATGAAGATGCTTAAAAATATGTGATTCTGTTTTATGTTAGAATTTGAAAACAGCCTAGATTCTTCACTGCTTTAAGTACAAATTTCTGAGTTTCTGTCACTGAGGAAAAATGGAAGAACACATTTTCACAAACATTATTTCTGTTTCATGGACAGTAAACAGAACAATAAGAAAAATCCTTCCCTTTTTAGAAACACTCATCTTTAAAGACTTCCTTCCAGAAAGCTGGTGTTTTATATTTGACAATCAGAGTACCAGATATGTTAGCAATAGTAGATGACTATTCCAGGAGATCAGACAAAAATTTTAAAAAATTGTTTTGGGAAGAGTTTTTGATGTACAGTGGTAGACTACTTACAGCTGTGGTGATGTGATTTGCAGTTCCTGCAGTAATTGCTCACGTCTCCAGTCCTGCCCCCACCCCCAATCATTTAATGCATGTCAATATTCAGCCATGTTCAACGCTGCCATACATCTCCCAGCAGACCTCACCTCCTCCTCTTTAAGCTTTTGTCTCCGCTTTTCTTCAACAGCTGCTCTCTTCTGCTCCTCTCTCTGCCTCTGTTCCTCCAGTCTTCTCCATCGCTCCTCCATTTGCTTTTCATACTGAAGTTTTGCTCTTCTCTCCTTCTCCAGTATCTGCTGTTCCCTAGCAGCTTGTGCAGAGAAAAAGGTGCATTTCACTTCATGCAAATTTTCTTCTATTTTAAAATTATTTGATAACATGAAACAAGTGTAAAACAACAAATACAAGGACACAGGGTTTTAGTCCACTAAGATTAAAAATATAGTGCACAGAAGTGCTGAAGTTATTAGTAAATCTAAGCAATTTGCCCAATAAATAGGGAAGCCCTTGTATACAAGGTGCCAGTTTGCACTCCTCACCTATGTAAAAACATTGCACAGAACAGTTTAGCAATGTGTTTGTTTTTTTTTTTTTTAATGTTTCAAGTCCATCTGAAGCTTAAAGCCAAATTATTTTTTCAGACATACTGTTCCTAGTAAGCTTTGAAGGAAATCAGCTGTATATGTTGAAGCAAAAGCCCTTGGGACTTCTTTAAATCTGTGCTTCTTGTTATGGAGCTATCTTTAAAACAGACACACATAAACAACATATGCTAAGTTTTCTATGAAGTTTTGAAAATACATATCTCAGCTCATGATTTGGTGCTACCAAATCTTTACCTACTTTACCTTTGCCTGCTTCTGCCTCTTCACATGAAAAAGAAATTACTTCAGTTACTGAGGTTTTGCCCAGCTGTTTATTCCAACTGGGGCAGTAATCTTCATGGGACATTACCCTGATGTTTCAGAAACTCAGACTGCAACAATACATACTGGACTGTTGCTTCAGGTGTACATAGCAGAACAAGTAGCAGGAGTTAATGTGGCAAATTGAGAGGAAAAATCCATTCCCCATATACATTCAAGTGTATTCCATAAAAAGGCAGGAAAGAGGAGTTCAGTAAGCATGCCTATATACACACAATCCTGTAGTGTTACATACCAACACACATACAGCCAATATCAAAGAAGGAATATTGCTAGGCTAGGAACTTGAAAGTCAGAGAAAGCCAGAATTAACATTTTATGCAAGAGCTAGTCCTTCTTCCTGCTCACTTATTCAGCCTGTGTTTCTTCATTTCCTGTTTCCTTGTGCAGCACATCATCATCCCTCTAACTCTCTCATATTATCTTCCCACCCTAGGCAACAGGAGTTCCTAGGCTCTTGCCCAGCCATCCCAAATGCCTCTTGTCAGATCAGTCTTTTCCCCTCAGTTCCTGCCCCAGGGTCCTTAACCACAGCTGTGACTTTTGGTTCCTCTTAGCCCCACTCCATCCTCACTCCCTTGGGTGAAAGCCAGAGTCCTCCCAACACCCAGATCCTTTTCCAACATTCCATTCCTTTCCCTTGAATACAGAATCCTTCAACAATACTTCCTCAAATCCAGCCTGCTTTCCAGAACACCTTCTAGCTTATTCTTGTTAGAAATACAGTTCATGTTGTCTTCTCCTTTTGTCTTATGAAAATCCACTCATCCTCCCCTCTCAAGACAAGGCAGTATGAGTGTCAGTGATGCAGCAAACCTGGATTGAATGCATGAAGTTCAGACTTGTCAACAGAAAAAGTTACCTCAGAGACAGTGGATAACAAGTGACCACGCATTAATTGTTCCAACTGCTAGCCACATTAGGTAAAGCAGGTGAAAAAAAGCATGCTGGAGTTTATAAAAACCAAAAATAAAGTGAAGTGTCCAGAGACTGTGCTAAGATTACCTTCTGAGTAAGTAGGTGAAAGCTGGGACTGATTCTGGACAGAGAAGTAAACAATTCTGTCATCGTGGACACACATACAATTCTTACTGCTTAATTTAGGGATGCTAAACCACTGATTAAAGAGTTTTTGCTACGGTGAAAAAGTTACTTCATATTGCTACATAGTACCTATGGTGACTGCTTAAAGATCTGACTTTTGGGGGAACATGCTGTTTTTTTCTGAACTTCTAAAAGAAAATTCTCACAGTCAAACTGTGACCAAAATCCAAAGCTCCCCACTACAGAATGGTCTTAAGCCTGAAGAAATAAGTTTCCAGGAGGCATATATAATGTCTGGGAGAAAACTGCAGACACAACCTTCCAAATCCCTTGGGCCACTCCCAAAATCTCCAGGTTTCAGTTTCCTTCTCATCTCTTCTACTCCAAGTCCTTTCCAATCATCATTTCACTTTCTTGGGAAACAGAAAAGAAGGGATAATCAGGAGGAAGGAAGAGATAGCCTACACTGAGCATACCCGGAAGAGAAGTAAATCCCAGATAGACAGAAGCTCGGGCAAGATTAAGTACTAAACAGCAGCAGATTTTCACCAGAACTACCAAAAGGAATTGTGCTGACCAAGCCCATGGTAATGAAAATGTCAAGTCATTCGTCTCAAGCCCCAGACTTTGCAAAGAAATGGTCAACAGCTTGTTTATTTAATGCAAGAAAAAGAGTATTTTCCTATGATTCTTCTGGCAAGTGCCCATACTTGCTTAGTTGACATTTCCTCAAAATAGATGCTTAAATTAAATTTTACTAAAATCATAAAACACTGATGATTCCTTCTGCTAGGTATTGTCAGCTAATCTCTAGGAACAGTGCCACTGACCTTTCTTGTCCTTACAATGAGGAAAAGTGAAATTAAGTGTTTAACTGAAAACTTTTTAATATACAGAGAGAGATCTAGGAAGTCCAAATTAATATTGAACAGAAAATTTCATTTATGTATACATATGCATACACACACATATACATTTACGTATATTTTAATTGCATATACACTCGCTCCCCTTAAATATATATGTATACTTTTTACATATGTATTTTACAATTCTCTCAATATTTCCCAGGTCACATTAATAGATTAAAAATAATTGATTATTATTATAATGAATAACAATAATGTTTTTTCTCATTCTCCTGAAAGATTAACCCTTTTACAACTTACAGAAAAGCACACACTTTAATGCCATACTTAATAACTCTATTATATATTTCAAAATGGCTAAAACCAAACAGATTAAACTTGAGGTTGCTTTACCAAATCATCCTACATATTATTCTCAGTATTATTCAAGGCTTATTTGATATTTTCACAAACCAGGATCATAGCAGCAGTATCTTGAACATAAACCTATACTCAAAGGCACACAAATCAAAGAAGAAAGTCAACTTGTAAATATAAAATATTAAATATTTGCCTGGAAATCCAGAAAGATTATTTTTTATAATTTAAGTTAAAAGAAGTGATAAGGACTAGGAACAGACTGAATGACAAGATTTAAAATTCAGAACACAAAAAATACTAAGTTAGTTAAGCCTATTAAAATGCATATATAAATAATACATACATCTCCTGCCAACTTACCAAGGTATTTCTCCCTTTCTTCTCTTCTTTCCTTTGCCAGTCTTTGTCTTTCATCAGTTTTTAGAAATCCATCAATAGCTGAAGACAGAGGGAGAGGAAAAAAAAAGCCTTAAAAAGCTGGTAGCAAAACTAAAGGATCCGAAAGAAATTAAAAGAATCCATCAAAAAGAAATCATAACTACTGCATTTAACAACTCCAATAACAAAACCAACTTTGCTCTTGTATGAGGGCGGGTTAATGAGCTGGGATTTGGGTACCTCTTGAGCACAGTCTCCCACCTACTGCTGAACTCCAAGCACGGTTCCTCAGTGCAAACACCTGACTCCTCTTCTCAGAGCAAACAAGCATGTTGTTAGTGCTTGTTCCAGAACTTGAAACTTCCTTGGGAAAACCCGTAAGGATACGATTAACATGCATTTATCTTTGTTAATAAGCTCGTTTTAAATTTTTTGGCTAGAAAGAAAAAGGTAGCTCAGAAAAGCAGTAAGCAGCTACATAGAATCCCAGCCTTCATATTTATGGCTGACCACAGCCCCTCAGTTTCCTTGCTCGCTCAGCACCAGCTCATTTCAACAACCAGCAATTACTGCTGGATGAGGCTATGGAAGCAGCAGCCCTCCTGCCCTCTTTCCAGGCAGGAAGCACTTTGTTTCCTCCTGAAGTGGGTATCTAAAAGTAGGATACTTGTTTGGGAAGAGGTTGCCCAAGGATGTTTTGTACCTGAATCCAGACACCCCAGTTCTTTGCACAGCATGAGCAGCTGAAAAGCCCAATTTAGGGAGGCAGGAAGGCAGAGTGTGACACACCAGGTGCCTTGGGGTCACCTGCCTGCATGCCCTGGAACAAGCACCAAAGGGACCTTAGATGGACCTTCTGCAACAGCAGGGGTAAGGCCACCAATGAGAGCATTGACAGACCATCCAGGGGATGGTATCCCCTTAAAACAGCTGACAGGGCCTCCAGTGCCCTCCCTTCCTTCTCAGAATCTCCTGAGGTCTGAGCAGCACTGCAGTGCAAACAGGCATGGTATCTCACAGCACAGTTTACATCATTTGCAATCATTATCTGGGCTCCCTACTGAGTTACTGAATTCTAATTAAGTCCCCTTCCTTTTGCTCTGAGAACTGCACTTGTTAACTTTATGAGATAAATACGAATGAAAAAATTACATAGACTGTAACCTCAACTACCTTCCTGAAAAGTCACACTTGCAGGCTCCTTTCCAAAGGCATCCTGTCTGTGGAAGCAAGGATTTTGCATAGGAAGTATCTTTCTATAAAAAGCACAGTTCTGTAGGAAGGCTGAAAGCCAGTCTCAGTGGCCCCTGGTGTCAAAGATAGGGTCTCAGCTGTCCCCCATTACAGTAACAGCTTGCTTTTTCCCCAAGCAGCACCTTCAAAGACCATCTCTAATCCTCCTCAGCTCACACAGACTGCGACTACCTGAAAGCAGCCAGGTCCCTGGAAAAATGTGATTATAGCTCCCAGCTGGTTAATTACAACTAAATTTGTGGGTCAAATACATATTTATTTATTTATTACCAAAGACTCATCCTAATTCCATGCTAGTCCACTTGTTTGTTCACTTGGCTGACATTTATTTTCAGATTTGACAAGGAAGAAGGAGACAAGAGGTGGCAGCTCAGTAAAGCAACCATGGCAAAGGTTTGGAAGTGCTTTGAAGGGGCCTGCAATAAGTAGCCAAGAAAGTGAATCCTGTTGTCAGCATATGTGTACTACAGCTCCAATGGAACGTTTTTCAGTGGTCTTAAAGTCAAACAAACATGAAACCTACAATTCAGGCTAGAAGCAGCAGAGGGATGTGAAATTCAGATGGATCAAGAGCTCAAAGATGGAAGACTGAGCTTGGGAATAAGGAGGCTGGAGAAAGGGAAAGAAACAAGCAGAGGTATGAGTAAAGGTCTTCTGTGGCAAAAGATGTAACTCAGATGGAGAGATGGAATCTAAAGTACAGAAACTAGAATGGGGATAAATGCAGGGACGGAGAGGAACAGCAAGAGAGTTCATGTCCATGAACTATGTTCATAAAATCCTGCACTGATTCTCATCACTCTCCTAGCTTACAGTAACTATGTCAGAATCCCACCAGTAAAAATGCATCCCATTATGCCTATCAATAAAATCACAGCTAACTCATCTCCACTTTGATTGCTTCACAAATACAACTGGTAGAAGTGGATCTAAAAGCCTTGTTCACAACCCAATTGCTATCCAAAGTTGATGCACAGTTTTTCAGAATGTCACATATTTAAGAAATAAGAATGTATCCAAATTGAAACAGTCTGTACAATCTTTATTTTGACTGCTCTTACATATATATTACATTTTTTCCTTTTAGGTCCCTTTGCTTATTAATTCAGTGCATAAAAGTTGAACCAAGTCCAAAGTTATTAGTGCTTCTTGCTTAATTTCTCTCTGAAACAGAAAAGAAGACAGAGCTATACCTGAAGAAGGCTTTTTGGAGAACAGCACTCCACACTTGGCTATGTCACGGGTGAAACTACAAATACATGTTATTACTGTTCATCACATATGCAATACACCAACATAAAAAAAACCAACAACAACAAAAAAAACACCACCAAAAAAACAGTGGAGGAAAACTGCATTCTAATACATACAGGCATCAAACACAAGATGGCAAGAGTAGCATTAAAATAGCAAGCACAAGCATCCTCAATGCTAGCATTTCTTAATTCAAGTACTTGACTCTGCAAATCAGCATGCCTGCCAAAAGTCAGAAACCTGCTTGCCTTCAGAAAGTAAATATAGTGTTGAAGGACAGAATAACTGATCCCCGGGTGATCGCTTGTACCTTGGGATGATTTCCAAAGGCTGAAACTGCCATAATTTATGCACCTTCATATAACATTCATATAACATCATAAATGCAGTGGGCACAGCAGTTACCTGTGGCAAGGAATTTTATTAACGACAGGAATTCAAATTCCATTTGGCAAAGCAGACTGCAAGCAGCAAGCTGGCACAGGTACCTCTATCCCGGGAATGGTGTAAGGGCATCCCTGTCCCGTAACAGGGAACTGCCAGCAGAGGGCAGGAGAAGGTCTGAATGAACAACAAAACCCCAAGGCAAAATCGCTCTCACTGAGCTGTGACCTCGGGTTAAGCCTGTATACGCAGCTTTATCCTGAGCCTTCCCCATATTTACAGCTAAGCCTCTGATCCCTCACTTAGAGAGGCACGTAACAGCTAACAACATGTTTAAGAGTCAGGACGTAAATGCAGGCTGGTTTTCTGCTGCCAAACAGAGTAATGAATACAAGGGGATACTGGCAGAAAATTCCCTAATAAAAGTTTATTCCCATACTTGCAGAGGAATAAGGAAACTGCTCAAGTAATAACATCAAAGATTTCACTCTCAGGAAATGCACACATACACACTGCTGCTACTTCTTACCCTATGTCCCAGCCCTCCCCAGAAGTCTCCTTTGCACAGTCCCCACTCTCAAAGGCATGCACTTACGCATTGGGCTAATTCCTTGAGATTGTGTCTCATTTTTTGATTGAGAAGGGCCAGCTGTTCATCTGGGACTTTGCTGCAATGAGCATTTCTAAAGATAAAGACCATAACGTAAAACCAGTTTGAATGTCAGCAGCAGACCTGCAGCTAAAATGTAACAGCTAATGCTGCAGGATTCCTTCAATACTTCCATGTTACTTGAAAATAAATATTCACAGAAGTAAACCCCAACATGTTAATCACTGCTTCAACCCTTTTTTATGGACAAGGCATATTCAGACTGATGAAACAGTGCCAGAACATGCCCACACACACTGCTCTGCTCCACATACTGCTTGTGAAAGCCTCTTGGTGGTTGCTGAAGACAGAGGAAGGCTGTCCTCTCCTGATGAGACACAAGGCAAGCTCTGTCTTTTGAAATCCATATCCTGTTTTGGTGAGAAAACAAGTACTCAAGCAAGACAATTAGGTTATTGGAAGCTGAGACTATATTTCAAAAGGACCAGTAAACTGCTTGGCCATCTCCTCTTGGGAAATTCACACCTGAGTAACTGTCAGCAGGTAAGGTCTCTATTCAGTTTTATTTTTCTCCATTTTGTTATTGAACTTACACCTCCATTTGTCCTCTCTAATACCCCATGGTATTTGGTTTCACAATATATTTATACATAGCAGATATCAAAGCCCTTGTCAGGCATCCTGACAGAAGAAAAGTCAGCTGGGCATCTGAGACCAGCTCAACATAAGTGTTCCACATACTGAGACCTTTGGCCACCCTGCAGGACTACACTCAACACATTTAGACCTTTGTCCATTCTACTTGACATTGTCCAACCCTTTTAGACCTTTGCCACAGTATGTGTCACCTACACTGATGCTGCTGCACTAGTGAAATTCCCAGTTTGGATGCAGTTCTGCCAAGGGGTGGCCTTGCCTGGGACCAGATGAGCCTGAGACATCACTGCACTTACACCCACTGTTCTGCAGACAAACTCTGTTGTTTCAAATAACATCATCTTCATCCATAAAACTGACATTTTGCTTCCTAAAACCTGCTTTGTCTCCCTTGGGATTGTTCTTTAAGACAATAATCAACAGACATTTTCCACCTGTCACCATTTCCCTCTGGGTATTTCTGAATGAAATAATGTTCACGTTTTCAGTTATTAACTGTACTTTGAGGGGAAAAAGTTACAAAGCTGCATGTGACAGGACCTGGATAGCACTTTCTATTCGCAAAAAGCAATTTTAATTATTATAGAGCTGAGAGACTTTCAGGTAGAGGCAACATGGAAACACCACAAGATCTGTACAGGTAGGTTCAGTAAGATTTGGTGGATTGTTGTCCTTTTTGATAATTATCTTTTTCTACATTTTCTTTAATGAAAAAAGCTCTCTATTCTATTGCATTCAAAAATCCAAATACAAAGAATCAGAATTTCCCCACTTTTAGATACTTACATTTTATTTTTATATTTGCCAGGCCAGATTTCAAATATAACCAGAAAAGGAAAGGGTGCATTTTCCATTATGTCTAATTAAAATATCAGGATGATATTTGTTGTTATAAAGATTTTAAGTGGATGAAGTCATTAAAGGGAAACAGTTGCCAAACACAGTGACATTTCAGAACCCCAGGCTAATTGTCTGAGAGGTGGCCTGGCAGAAAGAACAGAGAAGCTGTCAGGGACTACACGCTCTGGTTAAACAACTAGGACACCTGCCTTATGCTCCTTGCTCCCAGCCCTGGATTTTCAAATTATCCATTTGAATCAAGAACTTCAGCTGTAAAACATACTTACACAAAGACTGCAGTAGCAAAATATATCCCATTGGTATGTTTATTTAAGGTTAGGGTGAAATTCCTCCAAAATGCTGGCCAAATAACCTTGAAATGATGCATAGAGTATATATGGATCATTTTGTGATCACATATATTAACAGAAATTACTTAATTACTGCATGGGGAGGAA
Organism: Nicator chloris; assembly: GCA_013400495.1. Taxonomy (NCBI): domain Eukaryota; kingdom Metazoa; phylum Chordata; class Aves; order Passeriformes; family Pycnonotidae; genus Nicator; species Nicator chloris. Next base: position 78,317 of record WAAE01019716.1, on the reverse strand, counting down.
GAAAATTGCTAAAATATTCTTCTCAGTTTTGCATGAGCCCACAGACACCTAATCAGCTCCCTGGGATTGTGTGTGCAGCCGTAACAGTGCCCCAAGGAGACTCCTGTATCAGGCAGACACAGCAGATGCACCTCAAGAGCACTCAGAGAATGATAAGATACATTAGCAGAACATTTTTACTTATGAAAACACTAGATAATTAATCTAGTGTTATTACTTATTTAGTTTACTGAACAGGTCCCTCCTAGACAGCCCCCCACAGAACCCACACCAAGCAGTCCACGTTTTCTACACTGATGTTTTATTCATGTGCTTCTGTAACCTCTGAGGCAAGAAGGAGCCCAGAGGCTTAACCAGTGCTTGACAGTGTCTTTCTCACAGACTTAACACACATGAACATTTAGAGCTGTATTTTTCAGATCCCACCAGACCCCCTTGGCATCTGTAGGTAGGATCTTCCCTTCTATAGCCTGTCCAGCAACTTTCTAGAAGGAAACACTGTGCATTCTGGAAAGGATTAAAAAAAACCCAACAAAAATACTCTAATTCACAGTTAACATTTTGAAACTTCTAGGGTTTGCCAAGGTGGCACTAGTTGGAAATTTTATATTAAACAAGCAAACCCCTGAACCCCAAAGCTATGAACACTATAAATAAATCAATTTTTTTCCATGACTGAAATACTTTTTTTCTTTCCTTCACCTACCACCTATCTCCTGAATCAGCAATAGTCCCAACTGATATTTAAAATTAATGCATTGATAAACTTGCACAGACTAGTTTCACTGACTTAGCAGAATGACTGTGTTAAAACAGAAAATATGGAAATACCTTTTTAGGATCAGTAAGCCCATGCTTACACCACTCACGTCTGGAAAAAAGGTCTTATCACTCATGTAATATATTGAAAGGAAAATTCATTTTTTGGAAGGAAAGTAGCTATAAATACTGTAGACACTGCTTGTCTGGTTCACTTTACTTTGACTTCTGCAAGCAAAAGCCTCACTGTAAGACATTTTGCCCAAATTATCTAAGGGAAACTTTTTCGGATCAGATAAATTTGTTTCTCCATCACAGTAAATTCAATCTGAACAGCCTCATTTTAGGAACATATACATTAAAATGAAAAATTCCATTTATTGTTAACAATTTTTGTTACCAAAATGAACAAGAGAAAAAGTTTTGGATCTACAGTGCATAGATGTAATCAGCAGCACTGTGTCTAATGTGTGTTCTGTACTGATGTTTTATTTATGTGCTTCCATAATTTCTCAGGCAGAAAGGAGTCCAGAGGCTTAAGCAGTGATGGACAGTGTCCTTCTCCCAGATTTAACACACATGAGCATTTAAAGCTGTATTTCTGTGTATAGTGTCATCTAGCACAATTCAATTTCTAATTAAAAGGGTTTCTGGACTGACAATATACATCCATGTATCAACATCTGACGTTATATATTGATTATTAGGTTAATCAATATTAATACATAATTAATAATTAACCAGAGCTTAGTGAAACACTGGCATCTCACTGAAAAATTCAGATATTTTTAGCATGAGCAGACCAGATGAGAACAGTAAGTACCCATTTCTCCCACCTCCAGCTAGCTTGTAATCCCTAAATGCACATTAAACCCCACTTCCTGTTCAAGTTAATTGGCTTTGTTGGTGTGTGGCACTGAACAGTGATCTTATGCTTTGGTGGTTTTTCAAATGTCACTGCTGTGTTGCACTCCCCGGTGACAGCTGAAGTGCTCAAAGACAGCAAAAGCGAGGGGAGCACTGAGCTGCTTCCTTGTGTCCAGGTAGGAAGAGCCTCAGTGGCAGCCCTGCACAGCCCTCAGGCAGGCGAGGAGCTGACCTGCAGCTGAGGTGCACCACAGTTCATTTTCCTGCTGAACACTTGATCAAACCTTCGCAGCAGCACCCCACACTGCACATTTAAAACCGAGGGGTGCAGGAGCCAATACTGGCAAATACTACCTGTAGAAAACAGAGAGTTTCCCAGATGTGAGCACCCAGGTAACTTGGAGCACACTGGGCTGAGCTCCTGTCTTCATGCTCGGGCTCTTTAGTGGAGTGAAGATTTGGAGAAAGCTTCAGGATGTTTCTGTTCTGGTCTTTGTTGTGAGCAAAGTGAATATAAAACATTTAACAAAAGAAGAATCCATTTGCAATTTTCCATTTATATACAGCTCTCTATCAAAAAAAAGTGGTGATGCCTTACTAACATGACATGCAGCTATCAAGGACTAAGCTACGTAACTTCCACTTGGCTCTACCCACACCTCGTGCTTTGCTGGAACAGTGCATTTATTCCACATAGAAGCAGCTACCAGCATCAGATGTAGAAAGCACATTTTCCCTGTGATTTGGCAAAACCGTCCAAAATAAAAAGAAGCAAAGCTGATTAATCCACTGCACACATGATCAAGGGAACTTCATCCTCCGTGGACTTGGCTATGTTTAGGAGCAACGGTTAAATGTTGCTTTTGCTGTGCTTCACACTAATTATATTTCCTAGTTATTTATTTCAGGGAGAACACCCATTGACTACCAAAATCAAAACAACTTATTCTAGGAACATGCACAGTAAATCCTCCTAGGGAAGAAAACTTTTAGCAATTAAGTGTTGGCTTTAAAGTTTTTTCTTCCATTTTAGTAGACAAACTACAGCAACACAGTTCATATTTATGTTATGTAAGGACATACAGTTTCAACTATGTTTATGGTCAATGTTAATTCATTGAAGTGTATTCCACACAGCTCCTGCTTTTGCATCCCTCAGTCTTGGGCCCTACACATAATTCTTAATAAAGCATATGATTCAGTGGTGGGATCCAAATACCCTTTTCAATACAGAACATTAACTTTTCCCTCTGGCATTTATGTAATCTCATCTGAGAATCTAATTATTCCTAGTCTTCCATCAAGAGCCTAACATGTCTTTGTTGGGACTTGTGCTTACTTTTCACCCTGTCCTTTAGCTGTTAGCTTCTGACACTCAGGGAATTCCAAGTACAAAGCTTTCAGTGCATGCAAGTCTATCTATGAGACACGGCTGAGACCTGACCACATGCTGGCAACCTTTCTACATTGACATACATCCTTTTGTATGTAATGTCTGCATCTCTGTACGATCATTTATTATGACTGTTCTTGGTCCAACTATTTAATACTGGCCACTGTGAACAGAAAGTGTTAACTGTCTCCTTTAGAAACCAATCAAACCCTCTGAAGGGCAAGGATCCAAAAGCAAGAACCTCATGCGAGCATTCTTACCCTTGAACTGTATTAACAGGTCTGAATTACTTGGAGCTTCCAGAACTCTACGAAATTTCCCAAAGTGGAGACTACCTTAACACTGACCCAGGCAATCTCATTTATGTACGGGGCTGGTGCAGCCTGTTGAAGGAGTCCAGGTCAGTGAGGGAACACTGAGAAATGAGACATGTTGGGTCCCACACCCATTGCATAAATCCTGCTCCAGTCTGAAAATGTTTGCATTTAATGGAAACAGAAGACCTTGAATCTATTAGGTTAGTACTTTGAAGATTATTTTTCAAGGGCAAGAGACAGCATGGAGATGGATGGATACACAAAGAGGGCTGAACATTTCTGCATCCCTTGAAAGAGTTATGTTCTTAACTGGAATTTATTTGGAGATTCAATACCTTAGCAAATGTAGAAAAGATTAAGCCTGCCTTTTTACCACTGCAAAAGATAAATCTTTGTTTAATCTGTAATTTCTCAGAGGATTATTCACTGAATTCCAGCTCTAAATTGTATTAGTTGTATATGCAAACTCAGAACACAAACCACATTATTCATGGAGCTCCTGACCTACAGAATAATAAAGATAATTTACCAAACTCAAACTTTACACACAAGATAGGTGAGTGGATTATGCATCCACTGATTTTTCAAGTCTCAAAAAGAAATCTGAGTCTTTTTCCGGGTAAGAATTTGGAGCATTTACAAAGATTTACAAAAATCTATAACATTAAAGGATAAATCACAATAAAAAGTGACCGAACTGCATGCAAAGTGCTTAAATTATATGCTAAGATGAAAACATAAATTGAGTCCAAGACAGCACACTTAGGCCAACACAAAGAGGCCAATTAAAACATAGTGGGTCACTAAGCTTTGCAGTAAGAAGTGCTTAGCACAGAGATCAGATCCTGTATTCAGTATTTTCTGTCAAAATTCATCTAGACTTTCACAGTGATGTGTGACAACACTACACAGGATGGAGGGAAACTCCAGCTTGCACAGGTGTCTCCTACCTTCTTTTGTGACCTTGGTGGCCCAGAGAGGAACAAGTGGAGAGATGGAGTTAACATTACAGCCAACGATGCTCACTGCTGTGACACGTGTGCCTCTGCCCTCGCTCAGGGGCATCCTGTGCAGGAGCAGGCACTGCAGGCACCAGGGGAGAACTATGGAGACTCAGCTGGCATTCCCATGGCACGAGCATTTTAGAGCCTTTAGACACAAACAGGCCCTTGAACATACATGTGCATCTAGAGGTACAGTGTTTTCTTTTCACTTTTACCAGAATTCATTTCAAAGACCAGACACATTGGCCCAGCACACACTTTTTTAAGAAAATACAGGTACTTGTAGAACCACATTTCTCCGACTATTTCTGTTGATCCTTCAGCCATCTGGAGAAGACTGATTTGATTCAGGACAAAGTCCAAAGCTGACATGTAAGTTCTAGAGTCAGTAATTCAACATCAGATCTGTGTCCAGACGCCTTCTGGGCACAATACAAGCAGAACGTGACTTTAAATGTTTTAAGAAAAAATGTAGCTTATATTTGTCCAAAATGACATCTATTAAGAGGCTCATATGGGTCTTCCACCACAGTATAAGAAAAACTATTTGGTTCAAAGTATTACTTTATTCCTTCTGCCTCTGTATACTCTTGCAAATGATTTTGTAGCACTTTGAAAAGCAAATTTCTGTTCTCATTTATAAATAAGGACAGAGCTAGAAATGTGGCCCACAGATTTTTATTTTTCTGGTAATTTAAATTCTTCAAACAAGTGACTTCAAAAAAAACACCTCTACAGGGCACTGAAAAGCCTCATTTCTTACATGGCTGTGCCTTGAGACCAGATTCTCTACTGAAGTGTTCTCAGAGGCCAGGTTCATTCATACACAATTCCCTCCTGAAAGTGGTGAATTTTAGGCCATGTAACGTAGGGGTGAGCTTTTACTGTGTTCTGTGGCATCACCTGGTTTTATCATCCTTGCAGCAACATTAACAGCCTTGAGACTGTCATTTAGGACAAATTTGCTTGAAGTTGACTGCTGGCTTCAGTGGCTAATTATTGGTGAGAAGAAAGAAGAACACACAAGGAGGTGTGATTCTCTACATTTGATTTCTTTAAGATATACAGACAAATGAGTTCTTGAAATTGTAGCAAGACACTTAAAACCTGCATCAAAATCCTTATTCATTTGCATGCCACAAGAAATACAGCATATTAAGTATACAATGCCCTACATCAATAAAGGCTTTCTATCTTCAAGGCCCTAGCTACTTCACAACGTGATGGGCCTTGGGTAAAAAGAAAACCCACAGAACTCAAAAAAATCTGTTAAAACTCATGGCGGTTGCTAAAAAGAATAAATACAGAAATCTGCATATTATGTTTTTTGATAACCTAACAGTTTAGAGAAAAATCTCTAGCTTTTTCTGAACATTTTCTGAATAACTCACCTAGAATAAAGGTAACAATAAAAATGAGAGGACACAGATTAGACAAAAAAAATTTAAACACACAGATTAAATATTTCATGAAAAAGACATATGATGTTGTAAGATATGTTGCAAAGTAATTCATGCTAAATATTAAAACTACAGCATTTTTTAACCAAAGCTGAGTGACAGGGAAAGCAGAATGCACCAGGTGATAAGGGAAGAAGGAGTCAGATATTGGAGACAGATAGCTGTCTCCAAAGAAGTGTATTCCAGAGGGTTTTTCTGTCTGACGAAACCCCAGCGATATGCATTCGATAAGCATTAACAATAATATTTGTCACCAGAGAAGTTTATTCTAGAAGATTTCATCTAACAGAATTCCAGCAATAAGATGAATCATTCACCCAAAAGTTTCAACACACAGCAAAGAAGAAAGGTAAAAACAATTAATATGCTAAAGAAGACGAAGCAAGAAAAAGAAGCAAACAGCCTTACTCCGGTATCCCACAGAGAAAAAACTGTATAAAAACCAGCACCATACAGACACAGCTTCGGAGACCCACGGGGACTTGGTGCCATAGAGGCCAAATCCTGGGTTTCCCCGACTCTGATCGCCTGGCTCGGAGTCGACTTGCTTGTGGGCTTTTTCCAAATTTATACTCTGATTATTTAATAAATTTTCCTCAATTATTAAATCAGTGTATTCATTTATAACAATGTTATGTTGTACTGAAATTCATCTCATTAACTGCCTGACATTTAAACTGCTAGGCTTAAATAAAGGCAGAGACAACATTTAAGATGGGAACTGTAAAAGAAGCTTAATCCAGTGTCACAATGTTAAACTGCCAAGATAAACTGACCAACAATAATGGCAGAATAATTTTCAGAGATAATGTCTTTTGGGTTATTTATAAAAAGCAGAATGAGAAACAGAGTACTTGCAGTTTATCAACACATCACAGTTGAGCTAAAAAAAGTGGAGGCTTAGAGATGAGTTTGAAAAAAATATTTCCAGGAAACATACTGAGCTCTAAAAGGAAACAAAGATAATTATTTGCACAAGTGAACAGTACCATGAATGTATTAAGGTTAATGATGGCTGAATTTCCACTCAACCTTCTCCTGTGTGAGATGCCACACTGAATCCACCAAATCTTATCACATAGCCTGACTCTCTTTTGGCACACAGATTTATTTAATGCTATGACATAGTCTAGTAACATGTGGTGTGGATGAGTTTGTGGGCATAAAAAAAAAAGCTCTTCAATAGAGATAATGCATGAAGAATGTGAGGAATTGAAGATCGCACATGCTTGGCAGGCAATTCTTTGTTCTAATTCGTTTTGAAAACACTTGAATGATGATTTAGCAATTAAATAATCAACTTGTAATACAACGCAATTATACATTTTGGAAGATAGAGGCTAGTTGGCTTAATTCCTTCTAATGTGGATTTAGACTGTGTAAGTCTACAATGAGCCTGTATATGGGTTAGCTGGTACTTTCTATTTAAAATTTACTTTTTAATTTTCTCTTATTCTTTGTTGCTCTCTCTCCTCCTTTTCTGATGTGCTGCAGTTGTGATTTTAATAAAACAATTCCTGGCAGAAAATTTAACCTGACTGACCCTGGAAATAAAACAAACAGAGCTTTATTTTGCACCAAAATGTAGGAATTTACAGTCAAAAGCTTAAAACTTTGCACCAAGAAATAGTAAAATAATCCTGGTTTAATTCTTGTAATGACCTGTCTCATCACCTTTCCCTGCCTCAATATCAACACTAAATCCCTACCTAAACTATGTTCTTTCCTATCTGATTATTTTTCTTTTCATGTCACAAAACCAGCAAGAAAGTTCTAGTTTTATCTAGTACTTCCATTCTTGACATTTGCACCATTAAATCTTGCATGTTCAGTAATTCAGTGTCTGAGAAATCTATTTATAATTCACTCCTTATATTTGCCCTTAATGTCTCACTGTTGTTTCCAGTGAGACTGTTCACCTCTCGGGCTGCCAGAGCTGACATTACATCTACAGAGTAGAGACACATTCAAAACTTTCCTCATACCAAGAACATTATCAATTATTTAAAACAATTCCTATTCTGGATCCTACAAAATTAAAGAAGTTTTTATTTAAAAAATATCTTCTCAGTTAAACCTCAGGGATAAACCAGTGCAAGTGTACAACACAATTCTGGAAATACCATACAATTATCAATGGACTAACTTTTTTATCTTCCAGCAATCTACCAAGTTTATTCAAATTAGACTGTCTTTTCATCACTTTTTTTGCTGTTTGCAATATAGTTATTTAGAATTTATCACATATAAACATATCCTATAGCTATATTCTACCTCAAAAATAAATGGGCTGTAGCAGGTAAGTTTCATATGATTGACAGAAGTAATTTCCCATGAATTATGCAATCTAAACTATATTACAAGTGATAAATAGTTGCTAAAGGTATTAAAAATTACTTGGAAATCCCTTAATTACAAATTTATCCTGTTTACAAACTGCAAAGGCGTTGGACAACAAAAGGGGTTAATCCAAAGGAATTTGCAAAACAAAAAAGCAAAACAAAAACCAAAACACACCATGATCTCAGGAGTCCCCACAAAAGCCAAGATTCAAGCACCCTGACCATCCACGCAGCAACAGATCTACCGGACTGCAGGAGAGTTTTGGGTGGGCTGAAACGACCTTGCAACCATCTGCCCTCCACATGAACTCTTTTATTAAGAGGGTATTTACACAGGACACCACTCCCTTGAAGACACCTCTGGCACAGAGAAGGGCACTGAAGAGAAGGGGCCAATGCCACATGGACGGACGCAAACTGAGGTTGCAGAGCTGCTGTGCCTCTGGGCTGAGTCGCTGGTAGCCCCATCTCCAGCCCAACTCCTGCCCATCCCAGCTGGATCCCTGGATTCTGCTGACCACCCTGCTGGCACGGCACTTCTGTGCCTGCTCTGCAGTGCCGGGGAGAGAGCATAGAAACTGTGCTACATTATTGCCAATGCACAAAACTCTGAATTACTTCTTTGTTTCACGTGAGAGAACCGTCCAAGTGCTCAACTTCCACATCTCGATCTCACAGCCCAGGACCTCCCCCATTGTACATGAGAGCACAGGCTGCACACCGTCACTGAACAGCCCTGTAAAACCACAGGACCACTGAACACTGACTTTCTCCCAGGCTCCTTTTTATTTCTCATCCCTTTTACTGCAACAGAAACCTGCATGCTCTTTTCCACTTCTGGCTTCCAAGAATCACTAAGTGACATAAAAGAGGATGATTTTTCACCACATAAAACAACAACAATTAAACAACAACAACAAAAAAGGTAATAGGGTGGTAACTACTCTGCCCACTAGATAACAACTGAGTAAAGCAATAACTATCTCAATAGTAAGTAGTGTACCAGGTTTCAGGTATTTTTAAACACAAATGTCTCATCAAGTCCTACTGTTATGTGAATTGGTTTCAAACAAAACAAGCTTTGTATAGTGATATTTACGTCTCTCTCGTTTTTTTAACAGATGAGTACAAAGTGTGAAGTACTTTTGACAGAAAATTAAACTCTTTAAAACTGGTATTATTACATTCTTCTATTTCTATCTTAATAAGTAACACATGCCCACTATCCATGCCTATGATCATCCTGGGTCAAATATTTTATACAGAAAAGAGGTTCATAAATAAACAATTTAAACACATAGAAATGGCTGCTGGTGCACAAGTAACCAGAAGCCAGCAAACCATCCATCTGCCCACTGCACAGAGGCCACCAGCTGCTAACAGAAGGGAAGGAAATAATGCACATCCCAAGAAACCAGCAACCGATCCTGCTTAATAAGTGAGAAGTGTTCAGCTAAAAACAATTTCAGGGGAAAGAAAATGTTAAACCTACACAGCTATGTTCTGAGTTTCCCCACCTCACTTGGTATTAACCTCTCACCTTCTTCCTAAGTTTTTGGACATACTGCTCATCAACATTTCCCCAGATTAAAGGCTGGAATGTCAACGAGAATTATCACGTTTTGAGTGGTGAAATGAAGTATTTTTATTTTGCCACCTTAATAAGCAAGACTTAGGATGAAGGATGTTTTGAAAACACATATGCTGAAGGGCAGATTCCTACCCTATGTAATCCATCATGGCAGTTCAGCTAAAAGATTAGGGCTACTTGCCTAATAAAACCTACAGCTCTAAAAGTCCAAGGTATTAGGTCTATCAAAATCCAGTGAAAGATCCACATATTAATGAAAACAAAACAGGACAACCCCACACAAACACAGCAAGTTCTGAAACTGATAAAGGTAGAGCCAGGAGGAAATATGAAAGGTTTCAGTTTGAAAATAGGAAGCATTCAAGGTGCAAATGAAATCAGCCTGCTTTGCAAACAACTCGCATTATTAATATCATAAAGATCTAGCCAGACGGGAGACAATATCCTGCACAGTGCAGCTGAGAAAAACAACAGCAGGGAAACAAAATCATTCTTCTTTTCAACTGTAATACCACAGCCAGCACTAAGAGCTGTTTTCAGAAAACACTCTGCAAGGTTTATTTTGAATTAAAAGTAAAGTACAGCCTCTCCTGAGTCTTGTCTATAACTGCCACAAACAAGCCAGAATTATTTCCTTTTCTCTGTTGAAGAGGAGCTCTTAAGGATGTTTCTGATAACCACTTAAGCAAAGAGCATGATAATCTCAAAGATAACATTTCTAAACACTATTTGAAGAGATTATATATGTTTCCCTCCTCTCATGAATATAAAAAATGTGTGACTAGAGGCTATTCAGTTGCATTCAAAATTACTTTGGACAAATACATCTGCAGCTAGTCATGTTGGCAACTGAGCTTCCTTCCTCTCGCTGGAAGTGAATGCAGGTTTTTTCTAAGCACTTTCCACACTTTGTGAAAAATTAATAGGTTGATTACTGTGATTCATACAAAGTTAACTTCTACAGAAGAATCCGTCAGTAGCGCTCTGTAAATACTGTCTTTCTAAGCAAAAATATATATACCTTATACAATGAGCACATAATTAATTTAAAATTACCTTTCTTGATGGCAGAGTTCTGTCCGAAGTGTTGACTGTTATATGAAGAGCCAAAGACTGGATTAGCTCTTATTCAGCCATTTTAGATTGATTTACAGCATGAAGAGTAAATCCTAAGATTTAGAAAAAGATATATGTGTGACTAGATAAATAAGATTCCTCTCGCATACATATATCTGGTTGAAGGAGGAAGACAGAAATTGAAAAACAAAATCCATGAAAACTGGAACAGTTTTCTATAAGCAGAGTGATAAATAGTAGTGCTGTGTGAACATCTATCTTTTCAAACACCTCTTGTGTTTGTTTATTCACTGGAGATCTCATGGCAGGCTTATTTAAGCTTGAAAATTGGTGAGCATCCTGGCTTGGAAATAGTCTTAAGGGCAGAAAAATTCTCTCAAGTATCAATGGAAAAACTATCGCCACAACCTCCTTGTACAAGGCAGACTGGGAATTGGCCAAATGGGCAGCACTGAGCATGTTATAGCCACGTTAAGAATTTTGATCTGTAAAGAACATTACACACATTAAGCTTCAGTGGTGGTGAGTGCTACCCTATGCTTATTTTTAGACTTAATTTAGCAAAGAAAACAAGTTGTATTTATATAGACCTGAGAAATACAAATATGTATACAATGCTTCTGAGAAGACACTTCAGTGTTGCTAGGATCATTACCTATTTCCACCTTTATGGAGTTTGGCTGTAGAGAGTACCAGTATGCCGAGTTGGGCGGTTTCTCCTCATTCTAAGCAGTTTTTCTCTCTTACAATTAAAGAAAGAACAAGAAGTAGATAAAGAGGTCCTCTCCCTACCTTTCCCCTCCTTTTTTTGAAATAATTCAAGTTACACCAAAACCAGCTCCCTGCCTTTAGGCTCTGCCTATGCATATACACCTCTTCTCTGGCATGCCCCACACCTTCCCACTTCCTAGCACAGATCTGCATGAGCTCCTGCCTCCCCTCAAAACCTTAGCCCTCAAACAGAACATCACCTGCCACATCCAGCACACTGCTCCTGCAGCCCTGCGGCTTTCAGCACAACTGTCCTGCACCCCACCATCACACACACCTCGCGACTCACAAACTGCCCCAGGAGGCTCCTGAGGGATTGCCAGCGCTGATGTGACATCCTTGGCAGGGGAAGTGCCAGCAGCACTCTGCTGTCAGAGGTGGCTGGCACACTCCAGCACGTCAACTGCAAGCAAACCCACACACTCCACACCTGCTTGCTGTTGTGAGAAGCTTGAGAAGCCTGCAGCCCGAAAACAGACATTTTTCAGGACCATGAAGTCTCTCCCCCGCACCCAACTCCATTCACAAGGGAAGGTGGTTTGGACACTTCCATGGGCTTTGCCACAACCTCTGTCAGCCATGAGGCTGGCGTTCCTGGCTCAGAGCAGCTCCATGCCTCACAGAGAAAACATAGGTGGACTTTCCTTACAAAAATCACATATCAGCTCTTACTCCAAAACTTCAGTTTTGGTACTGCAAATATGTAGTTGGTTTGCTGCTTTCTAGAGTTTGTCCTCTGAAGGGTTGTGGGTTCATAAAATCACAGCACTGCCCAGGGAGGAAAGGACCTCAAAAGATCATCTGGTCCAATATTCCATGAGAGAGTGAGCCCAGATGAGATTATCTAATATCCTGTCCAACCCCATCCTGAAAACATCCAGTTATAGGGCCTCTACCATGTCCCTCAGGACCTTGTTACAGTGATTACTGTTATCACTGTAAAAAGATTTATTTCTTTTTTTTGAGGTAAAGCCTCTCCTGGTACTATTGCTTTTTGCTTTCTCCAGGTAGCTACTTGAAAAGACAGAGCTTCCATTCTCTTTGTACCCATCCTTTAAGTATCCTTTAAGTACTGGAATATGGTGATGAGGTCCTCCTGAGCCTTCTCTTCTCCAGGTTAAATGCCTGGTCTCCAACAGGAGAGGTGCCAGCATAACTTTCTCCAGTATACCTTACACTAAGAGNCAGGTTAAATGCCTGGTCTCCAACGGGAAGAACAGAAAAATAATCATAAGTGCCTGCTGATACCCAGTGGAGCAGAAGAAAGATGTGAGCAGAAGACCAGGCTGCAGCACAGATGAAAGGGCAGAGACAAGAGCTAGATGTTCTACTAAAAATCTAGAAACAGACCTGCAGCAGGGTCCTGGAGGAACCAGGACAGCAGCCTATTCAGGAGCAGTGATCTGAGCCAACTGTGCTAATTGTAAGTCAAAGAATTCTCATATTTTTGCATATTTGGAACACAACACAAAAAGCACACTGCTGTTTTTTTCAACACTGTGCATTATGACAGGATAGACTTAAAATTACAGTAGAAAAGAAGACTTGTTTCCTTACACTAGCTGACTAGATTAGGTACTATTGTCAATTTTATTTAAGAGAGGTGCAAGCATAACTTTCTCCAGTACACCTCACACTAAGACTCCCTTTGTTTTCCAACAGAAGAAAACAGAGAATCAATGTAAACGAATTATACAGTATTAAAATATAATTATTTCAAAGCTCACATTTTATAGAACTTTATCTAGGTGCTCCCAGATAAGAATCAGAAACATGTTTTGTACTCAACTGACTGGGAAAATAGGTTTATTTTTCTTTTTGAACCAAGTTAGTCCAGAAATATTTGATTAAAAAAATGTCAGTTATTAATCAGTACTCAGATGTCAATATAGAGCTTTCAGTACTACTGTAATAATAAAATATTCAATAAAAATAGCCTCAACAGAGAGGGGATATAAATTCTCTAGTGAAAAACTGTTCTTACTCTATGTTTAAGAATTCTCCTTATGATCCCTCCATCATTCAAACTTCACTGAGGGATTATCATTCAGCTACAAAATTAAAATCCAAACTGATCCTAAATCATATAGGGTTTTTAGAAACCATCTGTTAAATATTATGCCTCAAAATTCTAGATTACATGATTTCCTATATAAAAAGTGCTCACAAATATTTCAACAGCACACTTCCATAAAATCAAGTTCTATTGGATTCTAAAATACATGTATGCCTCTATTTTTAAACTTCCAAGTCATATCTTAATAAAAGTGTACATAGGAAGATACTTGAAACAACATTAATTTGTTATACCCAGTTAAACATTCTTCAATAAATAATTCTCTTGTAACTGTAACAGTTAAAGCTATTAAAAGGGAATACTAACACCATCTCTTCAAGATCGATTGAAATGGCTAAAGGAAATGTGGCAATCAGAAGAACAAGTGAAATTTAACATGAAGTGTTTTCTGCAAGACTTGCCTTACACTTCAGGTGTATAAAGGCATTGATATTTGACTGCTTAATGATCAAGGAAATGGTAAAAATGAAGTTTAAAAAATTTGAAAGCAATGTCAGTACACCAGAAGTGCCTTAAAGCAAAGGCTGAGTACGTTTTTACGAAGTACTTCTGATTAGTTCTTAAAACTTAACACACACCCCAACATGATACCAAAGTAATCTGCAAGTACTTGGCATATCTGAATATCCTTGCAATGACCTGACCCAAACTAGAAAAACATCAGTATGTTTTTCTCTAAACGGATTCAAGGATACATAGATGATGTTCTGGGCATCCCTTTTATTATGACTAAAGTTGGCTTATCTTGTGGCATTACTCAGAATTCTAACTCTATCTGGTTTTATGTTTTCCATGAGAGGTAGAAAGGTACAGATGATTTTCCTTAAGTGTAAGAACTATAACCGTAACTTCAAATGGATCTTCTCAAGTTTGCTCATTGCCTCCTTGGACAGAAGAATTCTCAGTTTGTTTCTCCATATACAACCAGCAAGTCCAACATGTATTTCTTTCTAAAGTGTTCACTGTATTTCATAAAATAGAAAAATCACTGGTAACAATTTTGAATTTATAAATGAAAACTATTACATCATTCAGAAATAACACACCAGTAAAAGTTTATAACTATGATATACTGAAAAACCATCTCACTTTCTCATCCCTGGCTAAAGCTGTTTTGACTTGACAGTCTCTGAACCCCCTTTTACCTTTTTCACTCCACCTATACTCATCGGCAAAGACATTTAATTCTGTGAAGTTACCATTTCTGAGTCTTCAAATCTCTCTGCTTTCAAGCTTTAAAGCCTTAATTGCCACCTTCTAAACAACATCTTGTCACGTTACACAGACAAACCAACCATAATTTCTACTTCATACACCACTTTTCAAAGTAAGCCTTTGGATACCAAAGCCACTTCAATGCAACGCTCAGAAACTGAGGGCGACAGGCGTGCTTGAGGAGAAAAGCTTTGTAAAGATGTCAAAAAACTTCCCCCTGATAAATGGGATCAGGAGAGGGGAATGGCTCGGGGGCCTTGCGGGGAGGCTGCGGGCGCTGCAGGCTCTTCTTGTCAGTTGTGAGAACTGAGCGAGCAGAACCATTTAGGGAGCTTATTACTGGTTCAGCGAGCAAAAGGAGCTAACACACACGTAGCAGAGACCCAACTTACAGGCCAATTAAGAGCTTCAGATTATTGCACTACATCACTGAAAACAAGATGGAACACAGTCAACTTTGCAGATCTGCTCCTTCTTTATAAATAACATCAGAAGAAAAATTTTAAAAAAAGGCAACAAAAAAACCCACACCAAAAAACCTACCCACAACAAAAGAGTTCTTTCAGTCACTAGTTCTGCAGCCATCATTTCAATACAAAAGGATGCCCTTGAGCATCCGCACACAAAACATACACTGTTTTTACTTGATGAATATTGTGATTACCTTAATGCAGCTGATTTGGAGTGAGCCTGCACACAGCCCTTTAAAAAGAAAATTGCCTCTTTGCTAAAGAAATGTTTTCATAGCACTTTACAGTCAATTTTAGAACAAATTCCCTTTTGCAGTGAGTAGTACTAGGCTGTCATCTACTATACATAATTATAGCAGAGGAGATCATTTGGATGCTATTGCTTCTATGCTACAGCAGCTTCAAATTCAATAACAAAAATAACCAACATAGTGGGGCATTATTTTCCATGGGCAATAGGGCAATCAAAACCAGGCACATTTAAATAGTGATAATCAGCATAGCTACATATCTGATTGGAACCACAGCAGTGTGAGAAGTAACTGTATTACTTTCATTTCAAGATCCAAGCCACAGGAGAGGAACTGGGCCAGCTTACAGCAGCCAAGCAAATGATATTTTTGATAAGTGCCTTCTGGTGCTCAGAATCTAATTTCCATACAAAAATACCCAACTTTTTGCAAGTGGAAGGGATCTTCATAATTTTGTATATTTGCCCTAGTCAACTGGCTTGAGGAAGTGTGGATCACACGTATTTGTCTCACAACATGTGGGATACTGATTTGGGCAACAGAAGCCTGTTTCTAACTTCATAATTATTAAAATCTATTAGGTTTATGAAATTATGCAATTAAAAAACAAAACAAAAAACCCACCATGAAGTGTCCTCCAGTTCTTCCATTATTCATTAAATCAGAAATAAGCTGCTCAACATAAGGCATTCAAGCTGTTATGGAATTCAGTTATTTGTAAATGACAAATGAAGCTCATTCTCAGTATAACAGCTTTTCCTGGGGAGTCAATTTATTTAAAAGAAATTAAGACTTTACCATGCCAAGATGTAACTATGGGATTTTGTAAGTAGTTGCAGCCTGAAGTATAGCACCTCTGCTTTTCAACTTCTACAGTAAAAAAAAATACTTATTAACCATTACATTGTGGACCTGACATATCAGGTGTGCTCCAGGAGTGAGGGAGGTCTATAGGATCACACAGCTATGTGCCTTTATCCTGCAATGGATCTGTACAGTTGGATTTCCCCAGCCCCAGTCAGGAAGGCTCTGTGCAGGTGCAGAAATCCATTAATGGCCACATGCAAGGCTGTGTCTCCAAGAGGACTGGCTTGCTGCCTGTGAGAGCTGGAAATAACTCCACACTGCTGCAGCAAGGCTCACGTTCCGACTGCCCGTCTGGAATCTGTTTGGTAGAATTACCTACTCAATATAATGACCCGGCAGAGTGCAGCTACGGTGCAGGGCTGCTGGCACCCCAGAGGCAAAGAACAGAACAAGCCATCAGAGTCCCTACAGAGTCTATGAATCTACAGCACGCATGATTTAGTATTCCAGTACCAAGGTGATGAGTATTCTATGGATAACTAATGTAGATTACTCACCCAGCAAGTCTGTCACACACTCAAGTGTGGTATTTGAAAATACTAGGTTGTTTTCTGACTACTTTTTAAGGCTTAGTAAGAAAATTTTCATCCTACTCACTGCACCAAAATAGCTTCAAGTAGAAATATTTGGCCTTGGGAACAGAATTACTAATTGTGTGTATGTGCAGGTACGTGTAATCCAGAGTGTGCGTAATCAAAATAGCTCAAGCCTGCAAGCAGCAGATCCTGTTTGGGGATTTCTATTTTACATTTGCACAAAGGCACAGCAGATCCCTCACCTTGCCTGCCCTGGAAAGGTGACTGAACACTGACTGGGCAAGGCAGAGAGGTGTGGGAGGGGCACCCTGGGCACAGCTAGGGCACGGAAAGTGAAGAGACACCCCGAGCAGCACACCCAACACCACAGCACTTTTGCACCATCACCTCTGCCTTGGAGTGGTGTGGCAGGTTACAGCTGGAGCAGGCTGCTGTCTGACACATGGGAGGGAGGTGACATCACAGCTCTTTAAAGCTAGGAGGTAGTGTTGCTTTGCCTAAATTAGGGAAGCTTATACCTAAGCCACACCACCTGATTTGCCTGATTTAGTATTTTGTTTAAGGCTTGAATTTATTTAATTAATCATACACTTAAATACAATGCTATGCCTGAGTATGACAACTAGTTTCTTTCAGAGTATTGAATCTGTTGCAGTATTTTAACTTTATCCATCCAAACGTGTGCCCTTTTCATTGAATCATAAAATTGTTCAGGTTGGAAAAGACTTCAAGATCATTGAGTCCAATCTTTGACCGAACATCACCCTAGCTATTAACTAAACCAGTCATTTCTTGAACACATCCAGGGGTGATGACTGCACTGCTTCATGAGGGAGCCCATTCCAATGCTTGACAACCCTTTCAGTGAAGAAATTTTTCCTAATATCTAACCTGAACCTCCCCTCACATAGCTTGAAGTCATTTCCTCTCCTCCTGTCACTGGCTGCCTGCCAGAAGAGTCTGACCCCCCACCTGGCTACAACCTCCTTTCAGGTAGTTTTAGAGTGATCTCCCCTGAGTCCCCTTTCCTCCAGGCTAAAGAGACCCAGCTGCTCCTCACTGACTTACTCTCCAGACCCTTCCCCAGCTCTGTTGTCCTTCTCTGGACACACTCCAGCCCCTCAACATCTTTCTTGTAGTGATGGGTCTGGAAATGGACATAGGACTTGAGGTGCAGCCTCTCCAGTGCCAAGTATAGGGGGACAATCACTGCCCTGGTCTTTGCTTAAGAACATCATTGTGTGAATGAAAATCAAGGGCACAGATGGCTCTACAGGGCAAGGGGGAAGTGCTTTTACTTGGAGCAACTGAGACCATTTAATTTTACCTATTTATCTTATTTATTTGAGAACACCGAGGAGCATGTAATAAAGCAGCGACATCCTCCACCATCTGCACACAAAAAAATCCAGACCAGGCTAACTATTTTGGCATATGGAACCCAGGAAAGAAAGAACATCACTTCAAAAGCCTCCAGAGGCAAAAAAAGCTTTTAAAAAGAAAAACAGAAGCAAACAGTGTATGTGGGAAGACAGTTAGGGTATTATGAGGATTTAAGTATATGCTCTTCTAGTTTGTATTCTCTGCAGTCACTCAAGCCCTAGTTCAGGAGACTTTACAAAGCCAGTCAATCTTTTAGAGTAACCCAGTGAAAAGTCCCTTAATGTGCACATCTCAGAGGCCTAGAGGGGTTCAGAGCACTGTGCCCCTTTTCAAGGGACAAAACTTCAGTTCTTTGATATCACTGTACTTTTGCATGTTGTTAACAGTAATTCTTCTGTGGGTCAAAAAAGAAAAGCACAAAAAATAGTCTGCATCATCATGAAATGAGGCAAACTTAGAGCAGACTGTACAGCTTTAGGCTAAGGTTAGTCAAAACAGGCATAATAGCCAAGCTCAAGAAACCAGGGCTAGGCAGAAGGCTGTCTCAGGGCTGCATAGGGAGCTAAATGGGTTACACCACCAGGAGGGGGAAAAGTGCTGTTGCCTGGGTCATGGCAAAGCAGAGAAGGTGTTGGAACCCTGGAAGCTGAGAATTTTGGGCTTTCTGTGCTGTCAGGCACTGACCCTCAATAACCCCTTTTCCATGGCCTCAGGAAAGGGACCTCCCTTTCTCCTTGTCTTGACTAAACAGGCATTCACAAAACAAGCAAAAATGCAATCACGGATGCCAGCATTTTACACTGTGTTCCAATCCTGTCCAACTGCTGTAAGAATTAGACACTAACTTCTGTACTCTACAGGGCTATTTGAAGGAAAAACAAGATATCCATCTAATAGACATGTAAGAATGAAATTTCAATAAGATACTGCTTCATCAAACACAGTTCAAAATTTAAAGAGAGCACGTAAATTTCCAGCACAGTCAAGCAATGCTCTTGACTTGAGCTTGAAACCAATAGAGCCAAGCATGCAAATGACACACATGGATTGCTTTCCTTTGCAAGAAACCAGTTCTGGGACATACATAACAGTACAGAGAGGAGATAAAGATGTGAACATTTTGACAAGGATGAAAAACAAGCAAATACAATACTGTGATTGCATTCCTGAAGGTGAGAGACAGAGAAAAAGCATTAGGCCATGCATGCAGATTCACATGCAGGAAACTTATTGGGGGGG